>SDWI01000994.1:89774-108677 GCA_009193005.1 Lamellibrachia luymesi | reverse complement strand
AAATAACACTTAGTGTTGTCACTGTGAATGAGTCTACTTGACTACAGGAGAGAAATAACACTTAGTGTTGTCACTGTGAATGAGTCTACTTGACTACAGGAGAGAAATAACACTTAGTGTTGTCACTGTAAATGAGTCTACTTGACTACAGGAGAGAAATAACAATTAGTGTTGTCAATGTGCATGAGTCTACTTGACTACAGGAGATAAATAACACTTAGTGTTGTCACTGTGAATGAGTCTACTTGACTACAGGAGAGAAATAACACTTAGTGTTGCCACTGTGAATGAGTCTACTTGACTACAGGAGAGAAATAACACTTAGTGTTGTCCCTGTGAATAAGTCTACTTGAGTACAGGAGAGAAATAACACTTAGTGTTGTCACTGTGAATGAGTCTACTTGGCTACAGGAGAGAAATAACACTTAGTGTTGTCACTGTGAATAAGTTTACTTGACAGAGCTGCCTATGCTTGATGTGCCGCAGGTCTTTGACTTCTTCAAGCGCAGGATTGCCGAGCAGTATCCCTTGGAGAAGAAGCAACAGGATCCGTACCAGGACACCAAGGAGCAGCACGAGGCCTTCATGAAGAGTCGATGCAATGACGTGGTTGGCCGTGATGACGTACTCAAGCAGGTGAGGTTGTCTGAATAGGATCGAATAGGACTGTGTTATCATGAATAAAAATATGTGTTAAATCCTCTTGTTAAACTTGCTTTGGTAAAGTAGTTCACTGTTGACGTGCCAGACTGTGTGTCGCATTGATGGTGTCCTTTGTCCAGATTGACCAGCATGTGTGCGCGCCAGCCAGTGACGTGCCACTACTGCTGCTTGGTGCCATGGGCACGGGAAAGTCATCTGTCATGTGTCGGGCTGCTTACCAGGCGGTCAACAAGGCCATTGGCAACATAGCAAGGTACTCGTTCATACACACATTATTTCTTAAATGTTTTACATTATTAATTTTTTTTCAATGTTGTATTTAATGTTTTGTACATTTTTAAATATATACTTGCATGTACTATTCAGCATCTTTAGCTGCAATATATATTATTATTATTACTATATTGCATAGATTCATATATTTAAACATACTAAGTCTAATTGTTTTTGTCATAAAATCCTGTTATCTATCATAAACTGTAACTGTTCTGGCATCTTCGCCACTCAAATCTGTTTAGTGGACCACAACTTTTTATTTTAATTGGACCATTATCTGTTTATGAATATTGATCTTTCCATTCAACATGAAATAACGTTCGCCCTGAAACACTCAAACAGAAAACAGTCTAATTATATTGACCGCCCAAGTATATTTTAATGGACCACAATTTGTTAATGAGCTAGAATAGATACAGTTTATACTTGATTTATAAAAAAACAATTATATAATAATTATTATGGATTTCATCTGTGATATCAATATATCACATCTCATGAACCATTGGCACACAGTGTTCCAGGGTCTTGTTAATTAATAAAGGTGTTCAAAGGCTGTCTCTTGTAGTATGTGTAGATGTGACCGAGTGCTTTCAAGCCATATATAACTTTCCATAGGTGTGACCAGGGTTGTTTGATTTAAATCATTGATTTAAATCATGATTTAAATCACTTTAAAAAATCCAAAAAATTATTGATTTATTATTATTTTACTTCCAATTTTTTTATCACTGATTTATATGAATATAACACAAATAATTGTTTACAAGCATCGAGATCAACAAAGTTTTGTATGTTTTTTAATACAAAAGCACAAAGTGCGCACACTTATGTAGTTGTATTGTCACCAGATAGCCATATAGTCAAATATTTTATGACATTGTGTATGTTTGAGCTATTCCCTTTCTGATTGCAGTGAAGCCACACAAACTTGTCTTCCAGAGGAAGTATTTTTTTGCAAGTCAGAAGCCCTGAGTTAAAGTCCACTTACAGCTTGTGCTAGTTGTTACCAATTCAGTATGTTGACTCAAGTGAAACAGTTTTGGTGACAATTGTTTAATACTGTACCAGTTTGCAGTCTGGTTGGAGACCCATAGAGTACACAGATCCCTGGTCAGGTGCTAATCCACCCTCTCAGCAAACAATAATTATCACTGCTACAGTCACAGACACACAGCATGCTTTCCTTTCCAAGTCAGATTATGCAACTACAGGGGGTGAGGCCTTGTGGACATTGTCTAATGTCTTTATATAAGCAAAAATCATGTACCCTCTTTTAAGACAAGTACCCAAATCAATTTGAATAGAACACATTTGAAAGGGTTTATAAATATAAACATCTATATAAATGTCTATATGCCAGGTTTTAAAAAAATCAAATAAAAAAAAAATCAAATAAAAAGTTTGAAAAATCCGATTTTTTTTAAATCATGATTTTTTTCAACCCTGGGTGTGACAGACATTGTGGTCTGTATGAAATAATATAAAGTCCATTTTGCCTTTTTTGTATGTTTTTTCTTTAATTTTTCCCAACTTTAAGGGTTGCATACACATATACAAATGTCACTAGGGTCGTTCTGTGACGTTTCAAGGATTTTAATGGTACCAAAACTTTTAACGTTTCTCTGATTATATTTCCTTTGGCTAATTTTTCTTCTGCCTCCAAATCCAAAACACAAGTCTAAAAAAAAAATTTAATATTGGTATAGATTATCAGTATCAAGTCCTACGTGACCCTCCATATATACACTTTGAAGATACAGTGAAGACAAAAATATAAAGTAAGTGATGTTTATACCAAAGTAAAAAATAAAAACAGTTGTGATCAATAAAACCATCTGCCTCACGAATCCATCAAGAACACCCATAATTACAAAAAGTTTTGAAGATTAATGACATATACTTCATCATGAATTGGTACTTTGAGTAAGGTATCTTCATAAAAGAATTATAAATTTCTGGGAAAATTTTTCTTCTGACCTGGAGAATGAATTGCACATTTCTGCCTCACGAATCCCCAGTATTTGACACGATAATGCACTGGAAGGACCAGGAAACAAACACCCAGTGTTAGAGCTTTGTGGGACTTATATAGGAACGAAACCATTCTATTGCAACAACATATTTGTTTCTACAGATGGTCATACAACAAAAAGCTGATACACTAATTTTGGATTCACCCGGCAGCCATTATTGTAAAAAAAAACATGATCGATATTGTATTAAATGCCTCCTACATCTACTCTGCTTGGGAAAGGCAGGAAACACCAGAAACTGTATTAAAATTGATGTCAAGGAGGAATATGTGACCTTCACCTGAAACAGTTGCTGGGCAGTAGAATTTACAATCCACAATGCCTTATATTTACTGATGCAATTGAATGGTCACAATTCTTGTTTGCACTGCTTTTTATTGGGGTTATTCGAAAGGATGTCCTCTTAAATTTTTAGTTGGTTACATCATTAGCATAACCATCTCAATACCTGTTAAATATGACACAATTGTTAAAATCAAATCTTCTTGGAGTTATGATAGCAGAAATATGCTCCCTGTCTATCTTGCTCATCAAATTATGATTACATATTAATGTATTCATTAAACATTCATTGAAGGTAATCGTATTGCTTGGATTCACGAGACAAAAGTACAAAATACCTAAATGTGTATCGATATACCACATTGAATTGTGTCGGCCTTAGTGAATGACAAATCTTTTTTCAATACTTCCACTATGATATGTCTACTTTATGTAACCAAAACATGAACAAATATAAGAATATGTTTTTACCCTGAAAACACCATATACCAACAGTCCATGAGACATAGTTTAGGATAATTAACATAATTCTTTGCATTCTGAGCCCAGATTAAGCTCATAACCCGAAAGCTCCAGAACACCCAACTAATTTTCAGCCAAAATGATAAATTCCATTCCCTTTTTAATGTCCACACGGTTGGTCAAAATAGCTATTAAATGCATTAGTTTTTCAGTCAAGGTTATACAGGCCTACTTTTGAATTGTCTAAAGTATATTGCTGGTGGTGACAAAAGTTTGAAACGGTAATCTGCAGAACAGGTACACACAATTCTATAATTATATATTACGGATTATTTTCATGCAACCTGTTTTTAGTCCCCAGTTTTGTTAGCGGGCCCCTTGATTTTGGAAATGTGGGGACCCGGCTGGCCTCTATTAATTTTAGGCTAACTTCTATCCCTGATCTAACACATCAGCTGTGTGTTCTAAACTAAACCAAATAAGGCCACAGTTTTTGAAATTTTAGGTTTACAGATTTTTTACAGTCATGTCTAACATCAGAGAGGTAAACAAGAGAGAAAAAAGAGAGAGAAAAGGGTTAATCAAGGCCAGTTATTTTTTTATAATTTTTTTTTTATTATTACAGTAGTGTTTAAGCTAGGTGGGGCATCTATTACATGCTTGTCTTGAATTGATTAGTTTCAGTAGAAGTTATTAAGATAAATTAACATTTTCTTCACAGACTAGATTAAATACTATGTAATATTCCAGATTAATAAAATTTTTGGTTTTTCATTTATTTGGTTGTTACAAGATTTAAAAAAATAGTAAATGGCAAACAAATTGCCACAAAATGCAAAAATTATATCGTTTTGAGAAAATCCCCAAAGAAATAAATGACATACATATAAGTATGACAGTGTCACTGATAATTTTAAGGTAGATTTTGGTTAACATAAACGAATTACGTCTGCTACACCACCATGAATGAATTAAGCAAAAGTTGAAAGACATCCTAAAGTGGGAGTGTATTTTTGACACAAACCCTTCACCAATCGTAATTCTATAATGGTATTATGTTGCCTACATGTAAGACGCGTTTATACGCCAAATTGCAATGCATTGTTGACAAAACATGACTTTTAATTTGAATTTGTATTTGTAACATGTTGTCGTCTATGGTATCAGGTTACGCCAGCTATCTGACAAACACGTGGCAGGGCATGTTTACGGTCATTTTGAGTGGCCTGTTATCCGGCGGGGTCACCACGTCACATATACGTTGCCATTTCCGTTAGCGTCAAAGGCACAATAAACTACATTAGCGCTGATATTTGATGGTTTGAGGACATCATTTAGTTAGGTAAATATAATACTGATGTGTACTGGAATCACAGTAACCAGATAATTTGTTCCGTTTTCACGGCGAACGAATATAGCTGGTTCGAACATCATAGCAACATGTTGGCAACATGTTACAGCTTGACCACAGCCAGGGGCCTATGGCTATGCCTGGAAATAGTCCATCTATATTTCGTTTTGAAACTTTCATGACTATAAAAATCACTTCTGTTACAAAACATTATTCACATCAGTTTTGCACGAGACTGATCATTTATTTGTATTTTGTATAAACAGTTGGAGTACATTGAGATGTCTGTGTAGTAATGTGGTACAATGCTACTGTGGAAGGCGTTCCCTGGTTTTGTGAATATATTTTGGGTGTCGCAAATGCTTCTCTGGCTCTGCCTTTCGATTTTTTTGAACATTTCGTTTTTCCGACATTAGATTTGTTTTAAAAAAGACTATTCGTTAAAAAATTGTCATGTGAGAATGTTAGCGGGACATTAAAAAAATAAACCGCTTTTCATTTTTTTTATTCCCCAAAACCATTGCCTGATGTAATTGACCTGAGAATTAATGTGCAATCCATGACAAATAGGTTGACTTGTCGGAATATCCAGTCACATTTACGTATAGTTTTGTGTTGTGCTGTTTTCAGTGTTGGCCAGACAGACTGGCGCGTGTTCTACCACTTTGTGGGAGCAGTCCCTGGCTCCACAGACCTCTTCTCTATGCTCAAGAGACTGCTGCTTGAAATGGAAGTTGTCAGTGTGAGTAAAGGTTCTTGTATAGTGAATGTAAAATAAGTTGTATTTATGATTAATAATGAAAACTTTAGTTTTGTAGGGCACCAATATGTTTATGTTGGACTCTCAGTGAAGAGGACCGGGGTTGAAATCCTCCTGCTAATTACCCCAGCTCACTCACCTGTATGACTAGAACCAGTGCATTCCTGTCGTCCAGATAAGTTAATCTGGTGTTCAAGTGCACAACTATGTCAGGGAGTGAAGTGTAACAGATTTAGAGTTGTCCTACATGACAAGATATGCACATTTACACTATATAAGACCCAAACCGTTACCTTTCATTTCAATTGGCTGTATTTAAAGTCAAACAAAAGTCTAAAGCACAACCATTTGCAACTGCAATTAAGAATTTCATGCTAGTGGTTTACTAAGAAAACTGTGTTGAACACACAACATCTTTATTTCACAGGCCGCACCATACTGTTAGATAACCCTACGTCACATGTCTAGCAAAATTCGCTCGCCAAATGAAAATATTTGCATACACCTATTCCTATTCTTACCAATACAATATAACCATGCTGTTTGCATCTAAACTCAACTTACGTAACATATTTTACTAAACTAGTCCTCTTTCTGAGAAAATAGTATGTTTGTTGGAGACTTTGCATTGGCTTTGTGTATGCCAATATATTTCCCTTTGATGTTTTCATTTTGTGTTACCAATCCACTGTTTTTTTTTTTATTTGTTGTCGTATTCAAGTTCTTGTTAATCTTTTCACACGTCTGTTTTAGCAAGCCAACTTGCCGACAAGTCTCCACAACGCTGTACTGCTGACTTGTGCCACCCTCGCTGATGTCGACACAAGGCCGACACTCATCTTTATCGATGCGTTAAATCAGGTCAGTATTACTAGTTAACCAAATTGCCAAAATAAAACCAGTTTGGTAATGTATGTTTAAGCATAGTTTTTTAATTAGTAAGGGATTGATAATACACAATATCAGCAGAAAATTAATGAGAAGTAATCTTGATTAGTGTCATAACCTGGATATTAAAAACATTGTTTTGTGCTGGGCATGAGAAAAGATTAAATAATATTTGTTGTTGGGTTTGTGAATGTTTTCTAACCTTTGAACTAATTTCCATCTTTAACTCTGAAAGTGTGTTTCTCTAGCCACAGTGTTAGACCATCATTTGGAATATGAGGCTTTATATCAATACTTTCTTTCTTTCATATAATTGGCAGGATCAATATGTTAGGATATTTACACCAATGGTAGTTTAGAGAATGAGATCACCATCTCTGTGAGTCCACAACAGGTTTTTTCCATTTCACTGTTTGGGATCTTTTACTTCCCCTGGTATAGACACCAGATAGAAGGGACCAATGGGTTTTACTGTCTCTTCCAAAAGACACAGGCTAAGAGCAGTAAACAAAGTTGCCCAAGCTTCGAAATGGCAGAGGTGGTTTTGAGCCCCAGTCCCTTCGACCGAAAGCCCTACGCTCTACCACACAACCACCACACCCCACTTGGAGAAACATTTCTTTGCCTGGAGGTGATGTATTGCAACAAATAGCATGACATATTAGAATGTATCCCAGTGTACTGCATTAAAATTATGATTGGCTGAAAATGCTTCACAAGCTAAGAACCATTTAGTGAAGCTCATGTTATTTTGACCTTGTTAACTTCAGTTTGATGAAGATCAGGCCTCGAAGCTCGTGAGTTGGATGCCCCTCAAACTTGCACCACAAGTCCGATGTGTGTTCTCTATGATAGACGACACACCCCAGCATGTGAGTCTGGCAAGCAGAGAAATTTCCCCCCACGATTGCCACCTGGGACCACTTACAAGGGACACAAGACAGGTGAGGTTGGGACAATTGTCACCATGATTATCACTGGGAGTTGTCTGTAAGTGACTCTCACTAAGAGTTATATCTCCCTCAACTTCTTTCTTTTCATTCTCTGTTTCTCTCTGTCTTTGTCTCCCTCCCTCCAAATCTCTCCCTCCAACTCCCTTTGTCTAATCCTTTACCTCTCAGTCTCTCAATCCACCTCCCTCTGTCTAACCCTCTACATCTTAATCTCAACCTCCCTCTGTCTAACCCTCTGTCTCTCCCTCCACCTCCCTCTTCTCTCTATCTAACCCTCTGCATATCAACCTTTCCACCCAACTCTCTGTCTAACCCTCCACCTCTCTGTCTAACCCTCTACCTCTCAGTCTTTCCCTCCACCACTCTGTCTAACCCTCTACCTCTCAGTCTTTCCCTCCACCTCTCTGTCTAACCCTCTACCTCTCAATTTTTGCCTCCAACTCTCTCTGTAACCCTGTACATCTCAATCTCTCCCTCCACCTCCCCCTGTCTAACCCTCTACCTCCCAATCTCTCCCTCCACCTCCCTCTGTCTAACCCTCTACCTCTCAATCTCTCCCTCCACCTCCCTCTGTCTAACCCTCTACCTCTCAATCTCTCGCTCCACCTGTCTAATGATAATGATTTATTGTCTTCACGATACAGTTCATATACACATGATACATAGCATATATCAATGAGGACAATGGAAAAGAAGCAATATAGCTTGTAATTCCTTATTTAAATAATTCATTAACACACATTGCATCGTGCAGTAGTGTAGAACTGTTAGAACATGTGCAGTGTGACAAGATTGAATTACACTAGGACATCTCCATATGTATCACATTTGATGATGTACATCATTCACAAACCACAGTAAAACTAAATCAGTTGTTATGTATGTATGTATATATATATATATATATATATATTCACGTAGTTCATATAACTACCCAGTTAAATATAATTCGACCGCTGTAGTGTAATATATCAACAACGAGGTTATTATGCAACATAGTATTCACTTCACAATATAAACTGTTCACAATAAGTACATATACTAGTTGTAATGAAACTATTACCATCTATTAGAGTTCAGCATCAAGAATAAATGCTTTGACTCTGTTTTGAAGCAAAGTGCAATCTTCAAGATGATTCTTTATCACTTTAGTATTCCAATATTTGGAACCAGTATATGCCAATGTATTTTGTCTGATTTTTTTATAGTAATACGGTATTTTATAAATTGTTTCCTGCCTCGTGTTATGGCTATGTGGAGAGACGTTTAAAGTAATCATGTCATAGAATATTTTTGGTAACATACCCCTTTTGTGTTTATACATAAAGTCACTACACATGTACTTGTTTACTTGATAAATGTTCATAATTTGTTGTTTTTTATTAATAATGGCTGAGTGTGATTTCTGAAACCCACTTGACTAATTATACGTACTAATCTTTTCTGTAATACATGGATTTTGGACAAGTATATCGTTGGGGCTCTTCCCCATTACAATAAGTGATGTATGGATAAATAAAAATATAATATAAGTTAGTCAGAGTTTTCTTGGCCAGCTTGTTTTTTACCTTATTAATGATGCCAATACTCTTTGATATTTTGTTACCTGTATGCTTTGTATGTTCACTCCAGTTTAGTTTGTTATATATTACTGTTCCTAGAATTTTTTATAATTTATAGTATCTATTTCTGTCCCATCTATGTAGATTTTATTATGTCTGGTTCTTATGCTGTTAGTATTGCTAAAGGTCATTGTATGTGTTTTTTGGATGTTTAATGAAAGTTTATTTGTTTAAAGCCATAGTGTTAGCTTTTTTAATTCAATGTTTAAATCATTTTCCATTTTTTCCAAGTTTTCCCTTGTATGATGAAATGTGTATCATCTGCAGACATAATAGGAAATGTAACTTGAGATACGGCACTTACATCATTTATGTCTATGAGAAATAGTAAACGCCCCAGTATTGATCCTTGTGGTGCACCACATATTATATTTTTTAGAGCAGTTAGTCCCAAGAAATATTACTGTTTGTTTTCTTTTAGCTAGATAATTTTGAATCCATTGGAGCACATTATCCCTAATTCCATAATGAGCTAATTTTGTTAGTAAGATGTTATGGTTAGCAGTGTCAAAAGCTTTAGCAAAATCTAGAAATAGTCCAATTGTATGTTTTTTATCAATAACTTTGGTTATTTTGTCAATTAGTATTGTTAACGCCATGTATGTTGAATGATCTTTTTAAATCCTAATTGAGAGTTAGACAAGATGTTGTTTTAGTGACATGTTTGGTTAATCTAATGTACATTAGTCTTTCAAAAATCTTTGAAAATACTGGCAGCACAGAGATGGGCCTGTAGTTTGTTATAAGTTTAGCATCTCCATTAAAAAAATTGGAACTACATTGGCTATGTTGAGTTGATCTGGTACACATCCTTTATCAAATGATAAGTTTATAATATGGCATAATGGTTCACGCATGTTAGGATATGTCTGCTTAATAATATTAGGTTAAATGCCATCCCAACCAGAACTACTACTTTTAAATTGTTCAATAATTCCTTTTATCTCATCTGTAGTTACAGGTGCTAAAAACATAGAGTTTTTAAAAGTTCCACATAGATAATCCTCAGGCCTTTCAGTAACTTCTGGTATTCCCTTAGCTAACTCAGGGCCTATGTTTGTGAAATAATCATTAAACTTATCAACAATCAGCTTTTTGTCTTGAATAATTTTGTCATCAACTAGGAATTCTCGTTGACATAAGGATACAGTCTTTTTGCCTATAATGTCCTTCAATATTTCCCACGTTTTTTTGTAAATTACCTCTATTTTTGTGAAATTCCTTATGATAATGGTACCTTTCTGCAATGCTAATAAGTTTATTTAATTTATTTTTATATATTTTTTGGTAATTGGTTTTATTAAATACTGTACGTATATTCAAATAATACTTGTATAATTTATTTTTTGTTTGGATGGATTTTTTTAAAACCCTTTTTTCTTAGCAAGTGGGAAAGCTTGATCGTATGCCTCTGTTATTATATTGAACAACATCTTGTAGCCTTCTTCGGGATCCTGATATGCATAAACATCACCCCAAAATATTTGATCTACAATACCTCTGAAAGTGGCAATGGTGTGATAGTTATATAATCTAGTCTCGGTTATTGTATCATCCTTTGTATTACTATATAGTTTGGGTAACAAAAATATTGGTAGGTGATCAGAAATGTCTGTATATATTATTCCTTGCATTTGAGTATATTCACCAAGTATGTCGTTGCTGTAAATATTTTCTATTAATATAGCTGAGGTTGGTGTTATTCTGGTAGGCTTTGTGATCAGAGGTAAAAATGCATTTGAGAACATTGTTTCTACATAATCACAAGTTTCTGTATGGTGATCATAATTCAGTAAATTAATATTAAAATTGCCCATTATAAAAAATTATTTTCAGCTTTTAATGTTTGTAAAATATTAAGCATGACATTGTGTTCTCTGAAGACATTAATATTTGTATTAGGTGGTCTGTAGACTACACCAACCAATCTCCTATTTTCTTTCTTAGACCGAGTCTTCACTTCGACAAATATACACTCTAAATAATCAGTTATAATGGTAATTTCAGACCTCTCTATTGACTCATAAGATTTATGAATATACAGGGATACACCCCCTCCTTTCCTTGATGGTCTAGTAAGATGTACACTTCAATATTCTGTTAGCTCATATAGATCCAAATTGTAACTATTTAACCCATTTCGCTTAATCTAATTATGGAAAATTTTAGATCAAGCGACTCTATTTAATTTACTGATATTCTTTGATAAACTTTTTACATTCAAATGCATCAAGGAAAATCCTCTAGCATAGTCATCGTTATATTTAATTATTTAATTTATATCGCTTTAAAGGTAGTATTTAGAGGTAAATGTAGTGTTGAGTGTTTTGAAGAAATTACTATCCGGGTCTATATCTGTATTTGCAACACCATTTTCATAATTAGGCTCATAGCCTACAGACAATGGTGTACTGGTGGGCAAACTGTTGATATCAAGCATAATTAATTATATTCATAGACATATTTTATATATAACGTGTACATGTATGTTAATTGCATACATGATTATACGGCAACTTGTAGATTCTATATACTCGGTAACACGCATAATTACGTAGCAACTTGTATATTCGGTATGCCCAATAACAATACGTGATACGATTGTGATAACAAAATAGAAATACAAAAGCGTAATTAGGGGTAGGTTACTAACCAGTGAGTGAGTGGGCCCCTTTAATTTGGCGGACAGTGGTCAACATCTACAATATCTTTAATTCATCTTCGCTGCTGACTTATTTTCCCATGCTGGTCTTTGATGACAATCCGTCCATCATAGGTCCAGCAGTGTGTTGTTTCTTCATATTTCGCGTGAGATAGAATAGGCGTGCCCTCTTTTGGGTTAAATTTTCCGCGACATATACGTTCGGATGTTTCGTAAATAGTGTTTTTCTCTCTTTGATGAAGGAGCTCTTAGTGTTGTAATCCTTGAATTGTACGATGATTTGTCGCGAGTGCATTTTAATCGTCAATGCTACTCGTGGGCCAATTCGATGCGCTCAATTGATATCTTTTAGGGATATTTTATCACTCGCTTTCATATCGTCCAGCACGTTCGTTATAATGTTCTCAATGTATTTTCATTTTCTTTTATTCCACTGGTTCGTACTGAGTTTCTTCAGCTGTATTGCTCTAGGTCATCAAGCTTGGATTCTAAGTGCGTAGCTTTCTCTTCGAGATGCTTTATATTACTGTCTTTTTCGGACAGCGCTTTTTCTAGGCTGTCCAGCCACTTGTTCACTTTCAACGCTGCAAGATCAGCTATTTTAGTCGCAATATATGCAACAACGTTTTCGTCTTTCATAGCGTCTTTGATTTGATTCATCAGTTCGTCAGTTGCGCAATATGTAGTAGAAGCCGATCTTGGCTTCCCCATTGTTGATTACAAGGAGTCCGGCAAGTGTTGCAGGTCAACTATTGCATAATATACAGAACGGTCCAGTGCACAGCTAATTTCAAGTGAATGATAATACGTGATTTTGGAAAGTCAGCAAAGTAATTGTCATATAGTCAGAAGAATAACCATGTTATTGAAGCACTTCCGTCATTCATATGTAGTCGAGAGCAATAGTGTTTAACATTCATGTCATGTTTCACCAAATCTGGAGCTCAACCGTGAACTTACATGGCTTTATTGTTCGTCGTAGTCAGTCACACCTCGTGCAACTGCGGCATTGTCAATAACCCTCTACCTCTCAATCTCTTCCTTCACCTCCCTCTGTCTAACCTCTAGCACTCAATATCTTCCTCCACCTCTCTTTGCCTAACCCTCTACCTCTCAATCTCTTCCTCCACGTCTCTCTATCTAACCTCTAGCACTCAATATCTCCTTCCACCTCCCTTTGCCTAACCTTCTACATCTCAATCTCTACCTCCACCTTCCTCTGTCTAGCCTAACCTCTCAATCCCTCCACCCCCCTCTGTCTAACCCTCTACCTCTCAGTCTCTCCCTGTACCTTCCTCTGTCTAACCCCTCTCAATCTTTCCCTTCACCTCCCTCTGTCTAACTTCTACCCCTCAATTTCTCCTTCCATCTCCCTCTGTCTAACCCTCTACCTGTCACTCCCTCCCTGCACCTGCCCCTGTCTAACCCTCTACCTCTCAGTCTCTCCCTCCACCTCCCTCTGTGGAACCCTCTAACTCTCAATTTCTTCCTTCACCTCCCTTTGTCTAACGTCTACCTCTCAATATCTCCCCCTCCACCTCCCTCTATCTAACCCTCTACCTATATATCTCAGTCACACCCTGTCTCCACTTCTCAATCTCTCCCTCCACCTGCCAATATCTCCCTCAACCTCTCCGTATCTCTCCCTTCACCTCTCACAACATCTCTCCACCTCTCCCTCCACCTATTATAATTATATTAATTACTTGTATCGTTTTAATTACTTGTGCACATTTGCATTGCTCTTACTTAGCAATTTGTATCCAGGGAATTGTCGAGCGGCTCTTAGACAGATATGGCAAAAGTCTGGACAAAAGGCAGATGCGTATCCTGCTCGACAAGGAATCGTCCAAGAACCCTTACTGGCTCTCTATAGCTGTTGAGGAGCTGCGGGTCTACGGAGATTTCCACAAGGTTTCTGAGAAGATCCAACAACTTTCAGATGGACTGCTCGAGTAAGTTTGTTTTCAATCAGTTCAATGTTTGTAAGTGGTGTGTCTGCATTATTTGATATCTTCTCAAAAGTCTCCAGATGTGACAATGACATTTCAATATATTGAAATGTGACTATTTCGTGGCATGACAAAGTGACCAAAAAGATGATAAATAACGGTTTGGTATTTGTGCCCGTCCAAAACTACATTGTTTTTGACCACTAGGGATGTTCATCAACTGTTAAACAAAATTGACTCAAATCAACCCTCAGATAACCGTGCTACAAAATGTATTCAATTTTAGTATCTGAGTTGTTTTTGTCTTTAGACCTGGCTTTGAACTCCAGACAGTACAATATTGGGCTGATATGAATTATTATCCATAATCTTCCTAATAGCCACAATCATTAGAACATGCCAAAGGATCAAGCCTCAAAATTAAGCCAAATTGTTATTCCCATATCGCCAAACCCCATGTCAGACTCTCCCAACTTCAAATCAGACATCCTTATGCACCTGTACCTCAGTGGTCTGATTGTACAATCAAGCGACATCCACCCAAACACTGGCCCAGTGTTTCCTTGAGGAACTGGCCATCAGTCTGTCAGAAACAAGAGAGACAAGGCCATCCTTTGTAAAGCGTATATTCTCTGTCACCCATAAACTCTATTGGCTAATCACCATTAATCTAACCTTCTGGTTCTGCAATCAATGTGGGATCCCAAACTTTATTCCTACCTTTTCAAACAATGAACAATCCATTCTTGGCTACACCTGGTCTGACAGTTCTGTACTTAACAACCCAGTGTCTCGTACATCCCAAAACATAGACCTAATTTTTGGATCAAACCCCCAAAATGCTTCAACCTGTGAATGCCACAAGAAAACCCAGTGAAAAAGGAAACATACTTAAAAGGATTTTGACAAATACCAAAATTTTTATGAGTATTGAAAGTAAAAGCTATCCAAACAAATAAACAAACCAAATATCATATTCCTAATTGAAACTAAATTAGATAAAAACTATATATTGAATATTATCATTTCTTCCACCAAGCTGTGAGGCCATCAGAAAAGCCAGAAATGACTCATAGCATTTTGCAGAGATGCCAACCACTACGATTTTGGCGTAATCATTACGATTTTTGGCCCTACATTGCGCTTTTACGGCGTATAAATCAATAATTAATCTCTCCTTCCTTTCCCATGCATACAAAATATCTTAAGTCATACATTTCCCATGACGATGTTGTCAACAGCCATTGTTTTGCAGTCTCCACCGACCTCTTCCAGGCAACTACTAGCCAATCAGCAACCACACACTTTCCAATTAGCATATTTCGACTACAAATTACGTTAGGTTTACTACACATTCATTCATGCCAGTGCGGGAAATGATCAGCAGATTTCCAAAATGGTGTTTGCGGCAGCATTTTAAAAGTTGTTGTCATCGTCTTTATGCACGAAATATTGCAATACTGTATAACGCTGATGCACACATCAGAGGTATACCAGATTGAAATTCTTACACAATCTAATACATGCACAGTAAAACCTGCCTTAGCGGACACCTGTCCATAATGGACACCTGTCTATAACGAACACTTTTGAAAGTCACCAATTACGTGCTATTAGTTTGCACTGTCCTCTAACTGCCCCTAGCGGCCACATGGCCATTGTGGACAAAGAACAATGAATTTGGACCCAACCATTCATAGTCACCCTGCCGCTTGCAGGCAGGTCACAGTGCATTGACAATCTTGCCATCCATTTGCATAATATCGTCAAGCAGTATAAGAAGTGTGCTCCAAATAAGGTGAGCCTCTTGCCTAGCCCTAGCTGAGGCCACTGCCAGGTGTGTAAACTTTGACCTCTTGGCTTCTCTTGGACATCAAAGCCATTTCAGCTTGCCTTTCTGTAACCCTAACCCTGCTTTGTTTTTACAAAGACTCAAAGTATAGCTCTCAGAAGCCAAGCTCCAAACAAAGTGAATTAACAAGGAGAAGTTCGCCAATGTTACTATCCGCCCGACAACAGTGGACCGTGTACAATTTGTTTGTTTCAATTATGTCACTCGGCAGATTAATCATTTGTTTGTGTGATTAATGACATTTTCACCAACTAAGTTTATGTGCCACATATATTGTATATACATGTATAGTTTTTAGTAACCGTAACTTTGTACCATTCATGACAGTACCAACTAGCGACCGTAACAGATTATAATGGCGCCACCTAGTGAATGTCCACTTAATAAAATTCTCCAACTAGCGACCGTAACAGATTATAATGGCGCCACCTAGTGAATGTCCATTTAATAAAATTCTCCATGGACACCTGTCCATAACAGACATAATGCATAGTCCTGACGGTGTCCGCTATGGACAGGTTTCATTGTAGTAACATTTATTATAGATGACATTTCGGAAATACAGACAAAACAAACTTTGATTCAAAATGCGATATATGCGTGACTATTGTATTGGCCAATTATCGCTCATCGAGTATGCCGGCAATAGCAGTGGGGGAAGCTGGACTTAAATGTGAAGTTATGACATTTATATAACTTGTACTCCTCGTTATTAATAACATCTATGTCACTACGTGCCACATGTCTACGGATACATTGCTGTTATGTTTGTCTGAGCTACATGGTCATTTACATTGATGATAGTCATGACAAGCGTTCTTGTGTTCTTCACAATGAATCACACTTCATCATTTACACCAGTTCTCCACGTTCAGTTCTTGATAATGATGATTTTTATGTTGGAATGAAAACCTGTCATCTGATGATGAAACTATTTGATAAGGCATTATGAAACATTGATGTCCAGTGAAAATGATTAATATTTTCTTTATAAAATTTTTTTTTGACTACCCAGGGTACACAAATTAGTGCTCATATGGCTCTTAAATGCATCACCGAGCATCATTCCTCACTCCCCGAGTGGGAGAGGGGATACCCCCATACGCTCCTTCACAAACACCTTCAACATTTGCTGTGACCATCAGTCGCCGCCGGGGCTTTGCTGCGACATCATTACTCCGACTTATGGTTGGAAGTTGGCTCCTCTGATTTTGTGACAAAATTGTAGCATAACCACATGTCGAACTAATCTCACATTTCGAAGTAGTGTGAAAAAAATTCATTTTGCGAGAAATACACCCATATATGTTGCATCTTATTACTGGCCCCCAAGCGACCACCTGCCGCCCCTGAAGCTCTTCATGATTTGTTTACAAATCTGTGCAGATCTCAAATCTCAAAGTAATGTAGTTATAGCAGGAGACTTGAACGTTCCTGATATCAACTGGGATGACAACAAACAACAGAACTGCTAGCAAGCATAATACATTACTAGAAATAATTAGTGAATTTGGACTGCTAAACATGGTAAACAACCCCACACGCATTGATTCTGATTCGCAGCGGGAAACCACCACATAAAGTGTTGAAATACAAATCAACAGGCATAAATAAATTAACACCTGAATATTTTGACATGGACCCCAACTCACAAGACATTGACACAAACTGGACCTGTTTTGATACACAATACCATCCTTACCCTCAACGCTAAAAAATTACTCACTTCCTGGATAACATGCAAATTAACAATAATGTAAATGAAAACAAAAACCATAAAAAGGCAAAACAAACTGGACTATATAGCGAGTGGGAAAATGTTAAGGAATTCTGAAAACAGGCTGCTAAAACATTAGCAAAATCTAAATGATTCTGATCATTCATAAAGGCAAACAAATTAGAAAACATTGGCATTCCCACACTTCAAGTAAATGAAAAGCCAATATGAAAAGATCGCAACAAAGCAAATGCCCTTAACAGCCATTTCAGTTCCATATCACCCAGGAAAGTATGCTATTCCCAGAAAACTACCAAGACTTGTTCCAACATCCCCGGGCTCGAAATTGGCATAAATGGAGTAATTGCCTTGGGTCAAACTCCAATTCATAAACAGTAAACCACTATACATAGGGGCCTTCTATCATCCACCAGATACTGCTGGAGATATGCTAGATCAACTCCAATCAGGCCATTCTCAAAGCTTCAACAAACTTTTGCCAGTAACACCCTTCCAAGTATTCTTCTTGAGGGTGACTTCAAGTATTCTTCTTGGTGGGTTAATTTCAGTTGTTAATTTGTTAATTGAATTAACTCAATTAAGTTAATTGAATTAATTAATTTTTCAAGAAAGGCTAATTAAATTAAATTAAATTAATTCACTTCACCAAAAAGCGTTAATTTAATTTAATTGACAAATTCCCAATTAACTCTCAATTAAGTGCTCATTTAACAGTTAACAATATTACTAGATAGTTCACAGTCATGTTATCCAAGTGTATCCAGAAGGCCTGCAGACACTATTCCAGTCACTAGCTTGAGAGAGATCAGGTTCAGGGGAATGGGAGGTAGCCTGTACCAACTGGGGTGGGCTGGTCATTCAGGCACCTGTGAATTGGAGGGAAGGCCTAGACAATAGAATATCCTCTGGTAGGGTGATAAGTTGATGGCTAATGTTTAATCTTGGCTGCTGCTAATCTTTGTTTAAAATAAACATTTGGGGATGGAAAGTTGCAGTCAAGTGGTCCTATGGGGCCATTAGAACTATGCACCTATAATTTTATAATGTGCATTGAAATTACTGGTATGAAGGAAGGTGACTCTGATGTGTGAGGAATCAGTTACTGATACGAAGGAAGGTGACTCTGATGTGTGAGGAATCAGTTACTGATATGAAAGAAGGTGACTCTGGTGTGTGAGGAATCAGTTACTGATATGAAGGAAGGTGACTCTGATGTGTGAGGAATCAGTTACTGATATGAAGGAAGGTGACTCTGATGTGTGAGGAATCAGTTACTGATATGAAAGAAGGTGACTCTGATGTGTGAGGAATCAGTTACTGATAAGAAGGAAGGTGACTCTGATGTGTGAAGAATCAGTTACTGATAAGAAGGAAGGTGACTCTGATGTGTGAGGAATCAGTTACTG
>SDWI01000994.1:60894-81728 GCA_009193005.1 Lamellibrachia luymesi | reverse complement strand
ATATATATATATATATATATATATATATATTCACACACAACATATTTATTAGTTGTGTGTTTACCAGATTTCATGTACCAAAGCTGTCAGTAATCATGCTATATATTCCAAAGGTTGTTTAGATATGTTGATTTAATTGGGCAGTTTTAGAAAGATGGAACAGGTTAAGATCTACTTGTGTATGCCTTAGAGACAAGGAGGTTAAGATCTACTTGCCCTAACCATTCCCAGAAACATCACAAAAATACTCAGTGTCTAATCATAACCTGCTTAGCTTATTTTCACACAGTCACATTACATCACTGTCAAACCATGCATCGTTCAAATTCAAGATTATGGTACTTCTAGGTGGTGAATCTCATTAGCAGTTTCTGGGGCAACAATCTGCTCAGATGTCTTAGCCAAACTGTTTTCTCTAAATCTAAATATGATATGTCTTTGTTAATCAGGCAAGGTTGAGCCTGTCTGGGTACAAGACTTAGTAGTGGGGTTTTATGTTCATTTATTTCATCCAGGTGGCCAGGGGTACGAAAAAAAGCAGGACATGGGCAGGTTGCCAGCGGCCAAGTGGGCAGTGATCTACACAGCACTGCGGCCATTTCTCCGGCCATTTGGGGAGAGTGGAGAGGGTCGACTGGACTTCTACCATCGGTCACTCAGCAAAGCCGTCAGAAAGAGGTAAGTCTAATCACGTTACATATTACTGTGCTTCTGTGATTTGTGCTAGTTTATGGATTGTGAAACATTTCAGCAGTGTTGGTTTGCTGCAGTTTTCCTTTGTGTTATTGTAAATAATATTGTCAGTATTAAACTAGTTTACTGCTACATGGTTTATTTATAATTAGCTCGATATATTCTATTCTTCTCTAACTTGTTCTGAAGTATGATTAACTATTCAGAAATAATGTTTCTTAAGTTGCATTTCATTATTTTAAAATGTTTACTGTTACATTATTGTTAATGTCAATCAATCAATTAATCAATCAATATTTTATTTCCAACACAGTTCCAATTACATAATAATAATAGAGTACGAAAGCATATTCAGCATGTGAAATTAAAATATTATTAAGCAATACCATACATTTAAATCTCGGGTGTTCACTGGGAGACTCCTGGAAATCTATCAAATCTCCTGTTCTTCAGGACGGGGAACAAATCTTCTGGATTTTTGATGAAACCTAAAATATTTTTTATCATCTTACAAAAGATCGTCAATCCCTCCCTTTATTCATGCCTACAACAACAGCATCTTCCCCTTGCTCCCTTGCGGGGTGGGGTCCACATCACTTGATAGCTTCTTCCACTTTCGTTGTTAACTCTCTCCATTTCACTCTGTCTTCTGCGATGGTCTTACACTCATGGCCGTTTGTACCTGCCCTTTTAAAATCTCATTTGACACTGTCTTTCCATCACAGCTTTGGTCTTCCTCTTCTTCTTCTGCCACCCTCTTCTGCTTCTTTGCACATGTCCTGCCCATCTCATTCTGCTTCCGACTACTTTTATTTTTAGGTGTTTTTTTCATGTCAATCTCTTCTCTCAATTTCATCTTCCTTCTATCTTCTTGGGTTAATTTGCATATTCTTTGAACCCATTTGTTTTCTGCTATATGCACCTTCTTCTCCTGTTTCTCTGTCAGTGCCAGTGTTCCCAACCCGTATATACAGGCTGGTACCACGCAGGCTTCCAACACTTTTCCATTTAGTTGTTTCTTCAGTTTTCTGTCCCACATAATGCCTTCCACTCTCCTCCACGCTGCTGCTCCTGCTTGCACTCTCCTCTGTATTTCCTTACTACTTCCTCCATTCTCACACACTATACCACCCAAGTATACAGTTCACTTGTTTACTGGTCTTTCCGTCAACAAATAAATGTAGGTCCACCTCTTGTTCGCCTATCCACATTACTTCGGTCTTCTCCAGATTCATTCGGAAGCCATGTTTTCTAAAGATGTTACTCCATTCTTGCATTGTTTACTGTAGATCTTCTTTGCCACCACTGCTAGGTCATCTGCATACAGGGTCTTCTTATAATCTTCCTGTTCAGATACCTTTCCACTGATCAGATTCATCACCATAATGAAAAGCAGGGGACTCAAGGCACTTCCCTGTCTAAGTCCTACTCCCACTCCCAATTGTTCCGATGTTTCTCTTTCAGCTCTCACAACTTCTGTTGTCTCCTTGTACATTTCCTCAACCATTCTGACCTCTGCTTCTCCAACCTCCATCCATCTCATGACTGCAAATGCAATTTCTCTCAGCACAGTGTCAAATGCCTTTTCCAGATCGACAAAACCGAATGCTACATCCTTCCTAAATTCTCTCCTCTTCTCAATAGTTTGTCTGATGGTAAACAATCCATGATCCGTTCCTATCCCTGGTAGTGTGTTAGAATCTGGATGAATAGGAGTGTAATACTTATCTATGGTTCACCACTTTCTTGTAGATTTAATAAGTTGTTTCTGGTATAATTTGCAGAAAGTATCCATTTTACTAGATTTGAAATGTTGCCCATATTGGTAACATAAAGGACAAATAACTTTGGACCTAAAATAGACCCCTGTGAGACTCCACATGTAATGTCTAGTGGCTCCGAGACACACCCATCAATATTAACAAATTGTTTCCTGTTGGTAAGGTAACATTTAATCCAATCATTTGGTATACCACACACCCATGAAAGTTACATTTTTTGTAGAGATTCCATGGCCTTCGATGGCCTTCGAAGGCCTTTTTTAATCTATTAATACACTAATTGCATGTTTTTGCTGCATCGATTCCATCATTACGGCATGTAATGTAGACATATTTGTACTTAACCAATACTGACTTTAGTATCTATACTTATGTCTTCAAAGTCTGCGCAAAGTTTTTGTTACATGTTTTCACCGTATTAATAACAAAGTGAATATTAATTTACTTTTAATATGTTATTATTCACGTAGGCAGATCACTCTTGCTCTTTGTCTAATTACTGGCAACTTGTGCCGTTTGGCAGAATCATTAGAATCACTAATTATTTGTAAGTCCTGCTGATTAGCAGGAATTGTGTTTTCCCATGAGCACCCACACCGGCTGCTTATATTGCCCACTTCGTGCCCTCATCCACGAGGCTCTGAACCTTGTAGCTGCGGGCGTAGCACGCCCTGCTTCACGTTTCTCGCTCATACACCCTGCCATTGTGGGTGCGACATAGGACTGGTTTTTTTTAGTCTTAGTTTAACTAGTATTTCTAGCATTAGTCACTCATAGATCTTTTATAGAGGGAGACATTTTCATCTGTATTTACGTGATGTTCTTGCATTAAATGATCTACCAGTTCACCCAAACCATGTCTTGTTTTGTACTTATAATTATATGCTCTCCTGCCGTCATGAAGTATATGTATCTATGTGAATATTATATACTGTAAATATTATGCATGTGCGTATGTAAGAGTGTGCTGATAACTTCCTCTCTCCGTGTAGGTATCTGTACATTAGCCGTTTTATGCATATCAGCCGGTAGTGTATAATACACCTGCAATGATGTCTGCTAACTAAGAGATGTCTTCAACAACCAAGAGAAGAATGCTACATGAAAAAACAAAACCTGACTTATCTAGAAATAAGTAGAGAGATGAGTGTTCACAGTGCCCCTAGCTGTCCTTCAAAGCAGGTTGGGTTCAGAACTTAGCGTCCCATAGAAGTCTAAATCACACACGTTTGTAGTCACAATAACGATGATCAGTGTCTCCGAAGTCTATTCTTTTTTAACCTCTCCACATTCTCTGCTTCCCGGTGGCTCCGTGGACATCAAAAATAATGCGCCAATTGTGTAGTGTGGACTAGCCAATCCATGTTGTTGTTTAGTGTGGGCTAGCCCATCCATGTCGTTGTTTAGTGCAGGCTAGCCCATCCATGTCGTTGTTTAGTGCAGGCTTGCCCATCCATGCCGTTGTTTAGTGCAGGCTTGCCCATCCATGCCGTTGTTTAGTGCAGGCTAGCCCATCCATGTCATTGTTTAGTGCGGGCTAGCCCATCCATGTGGTTGTTTAGTGTGGGCTAGCCCATCCATGTCGTTGTTTAGTGTGGGCTTGCTCATCCATGCCGTTGTTTAGTGCAGGCTTGCTCATCCATGTCATTGTTTATTGTGGGCTAGCCCATCCATGTCATTGTTTAGTGTGGGCTTGCTCATCCATGTCATTGTTTAGTGCGGGCTTACCCATCCATGTCGTTGTTTAGTGTGGGCTTGCTCATCCATGTCATTGTTTAGTGTGGGCTAGCCCATCCATGTTGTTGTTTAGTGTGGGCTAGCCCATCCATGTCGTTNAACACTGGGCCTCCAGTGGGTTCTTGCCATGCAGTAGTATGAATGTCACTGGTCCATGCAGGCATCACTTTATCATGTGTCAACTGATAAGGGCTCAGCAGTCTTGTTTTACTAACGGGTGTTCTATTTATGTCTATGGGCAGCATACCGAGTTGTTTCGAAGTGCCGGCTCAGAGATTCCGCTAGCCTATGAAATATTCCGGTACACGGTACCAGCAATGGATTTTTTCGGTACAAGGCAAATATCTATCGGTACCCAGTCTTTCCGAAAACAGACACAAAACACCAGCAATGATGTCTGAGTTCAAAACCGTAGTGTCCCATATACGTTGTACACCAGTCAAAATCACAGGCGTTTGCAGTCGCAACAATAATCTGCCGATGATCAGTGCATGCTCCTGATTAAGCATCACGATAACTGCTGCAGGTGTCTATGTAATCTGTTGCGAAATCTACGGGCGCTCACTACAACTGTTTACTGTAGAAATTGACCCCTGGCTCCCCTTGCCAGCTGCAAGACAAACGCCTGAATCCAATCACAGCCCAACTTGTTTATATGGTAATTATCATCTAGCCAGTAGGGGTGGTGGCATGAAAGGCAGGAAAACACATGGGATAACTCCAGCACTTGTTGGGTTGACACAGCAACAAACAAATGGCTGCAATCNTTGTTTAGTGTGGGCTTGCCCATCCATGTCGTTGTTTAGTGTGGGCTTGCCCATCCATGTCGTTGTTTAGTGCGGCCTAGCCCGTCCATGTCGTTTTTACAGCATCACGGTAACTGCCGCCGGCGTTTATTTCTGTTGCGAAATCTACGGGTGCTCATTTGTTGGGTTGACACCGCAATAAACAAATGGCTGCAATCGTTCATAGCATATATTGGCAGAGCGGGAGACAGCTTGATCTTAGAAGAAATCACGTTTTCCAGTGCGCATTTTGAATATTCCGCACAACATTTTAACATGTGTTGCCGTTGAATGTGTTTTCTGAAGGAAAAAGGTTTGCCTAGCTGGGTATGATCTAGGGATTTGGGTAAAGATTATTATTTTATCTTTAACAAAGATGCCAATCTCGGCGGGAGGCGCCCTATTTCACGGTTCATCTCCCAATTCCCGATATGCCATTTTATGGCATCAAAACCTCCCGATAACAATACACATATAAAATTCCATTCTAATAAAAAGCATCGCAAAGTAGTTTTATGCCACCAACAACCGAGTGTATTGCTCTAATTATTAGTGCCTGGGAACAGTGCGCCATCTCAGTTCCCAAACTATATGCGTTACAGTCGTTGTCAACATTGTAACCACATCAAAGCCAAGGCATCGTCGACCACATGCAGGAAGACGAAATCGGGCTGCTTAGTTGAAAGTCGACACCCCCGATGCCAGAGGAATGCATGTCTGCATTCTTGCTGTCAGCACTGGCCCTCCTCCCATGCAAAGCGCTCCAGACCTAGCTTGCCTTCATAAAGTTCACCCAGATTTAAACCTGTGACGGGACAGAAACCGAATGCAATGCTGTAATTGATTTTTGCTGGTACTCGGTACCAGGGTTCACACAGGTCGCCGAAAGTCTTGAATGTTCCTGAATTTGATTTTTTCATTCAAGTACCCTTGAATGTTCTTGAATTTCACTGGATGTTCTTGAACGTTATTGAAACCGATTTTTATGAACATTCAAGCACATTAGTGATGAGTTGTTCAACAAAATCGTTTTTACTAAATTTTTGCAATTTCGTAAACCACCATGTCGGCTGTTGCAACTTTGCGGTAACTCGAGTCAGTAAATGGCGCTACGTGAAATAGCAACATGGTATGCGACAATGTTTGCTGTTGGTTAAGTAGCGATTGACCAATAATCTCCAAGTACGCTGCTGATTTCCATATAATTTTTCTATTTCATTTCTGATTCGTGATAGTTACAACATTTGATTATGCCTTGCCAGCACGGAAACTATTAGTTTCGTGACGAATGGTTACTAGACGCAAAGTTTAAAGATTAGATTGCAAGAGATCGACAAGGTGGCAATATGCAATCTTTGCATGAAATGACAGCTGTTGGTGGCGTCATTGGAGTCAACCTTTCAAAGGAGTTGCTGGCTTCGTGTGCAACATCACGTGGACGGTACATTGACTACTTAGCGGAGAAACAGCAAGTGCATTTGACATCTGTAGAATCTCGCAAGCATAAGGACATCGTTGATGAAATTGACGACCTCAAAGCAAGCAGTGGCAGGTGAAAGAAGATGTGGATGAGCTTGTCAAATGTGCTAATGATTTCTCTCTCTCTCTCTCTCTGCGAGCAGAACAGACACGTGACTTTGGTTTTGTCACTAAGAGTAATGCTCTGCACAAGTTTACCCACCAGAAAAAGTCAATCTTTTAATTATATGAAAGCCTTGGACTGTAAAGTCACAGTGTTAAAGGGACTGTAAATTATGAGGCAGTGATGAAAAGGCAAAACATGTCGAGTCCTGCAAGAACCATTGAGTTCTGTCTGCGAGAACCGTCGAGTTCTGCAAGACCCGTCGAGTTCTGAAAGAACCATCGAGTTCTGCGAGATCGATCAACTCTGTTTACAACTGAAAATAGCTTTTCCGTTGTAGGATGTGCAGCAAAGTAATGCCGCAAAAAGCATAATATAGTATATAACACCCACATGAAAGTGGCTAAAAGTTACCATAACAGAGTAATTTATAGTTTATATATTTCATGAATGACTCAGATATGGTATATTATTAGTTATCACCACGTCAACTGACCGTAAATGGCCACCATGTGCAGTGCCTCAAACCAGTTGTAACCGGCTGGCGGCGGTTTCGCCTGAAGGGGTCATGCCTCAGTTAGACTTCCTGGTGTGTTACGAATGTAGGGCATAGTACGTTTGGATATAGGACGTTTTAAAAAATTCATACAATCTGACATAAGTGCATTTGTGCAGGGACATTACCAGGTTTGCTGGTGGAAGTTGTTGAGAGTGAAATGGTGGATTTTTAGATGATTTTAGTAGGCGGAAGGATAATTGGGAATTTTTTTTGCCACTAGACACGTGTGCGTGTCGTAATTCATGCCGATATTGGTAAACATTGAGGGGTATCGCACATACAGGCATATTATAAGAGTTAGAAATGTCTAATTTTGACAAAACTCGACCAGCATGTCAGTGGGATGATGACAGCGGCTGGTAAAAACTTTCAGAATTTTTGATGGTCACGTTTTCTAATAATTATGCAAAACGTTAACATGGCCACCAACAGGAAATGTAGCTGTAGGCTGAATCCTGAAATAGGCTTACATATTCAGTTCACTAAAACTTTAATGTCCATTTAAAAACGAAAAATTCCCCATTTTTCGCAGACGTAAAACACGGTTACTATATCTGCGGTGATGCGACGCGAATATGTACAAAGTTTATGCATATTCAGTGGGATCCGCATTGTTTACTAAGGACACCTTCACGTCAAGTCAAACAATTTTGCTTCGGTACTAAAAAAGACAAATATACTATTGACTTTTTTGCACTATAGTATTATTTGTTTTGAACAATGTGTCCCCCTATGCTGTTATTCGGCACTAAACTATTATTAAATTAAAACTGTTATTTGGCCTATGCGATTATTTGGCACTCGAGAGTAGGATTAACATTAGATTACATTTTTTTTTTCAATTCATTTGCCATTTCTTTTTGTTAGATATATTTCCATCCCCATGCATTAGATGAATTTGATCACACATTGTTGTTTATTATGCACAGTGTGTATAGTTTTCACAATCACCCGTTTCTTTGAACTTTCCTCTCTTTTTTGAAGGCAGTTTATTATAGTACACTTTTTCAGCCAATCTTAATATAGAATATAGAATAGAATTTATTTTTATATGTTTTATAGTAAGCTATCCCGTAGAAATGCTCTGTGTAAGTAATTATCCAGATGACAAGGTTTTCTAAACCATTGGTAAACCAGGTTTTTTCTTTAAAATATGATTAATCTTAACCTTCTTAAAGCAAAACAAAAGTCATGGTTTTGGGGCAATGCATCTAAACGAGTTAATAAAAACTAATCATTTGCAACTACAATCACAAACATCACGATAGTGGATTTCTCAGATTTGTTCTAAGATGAGAGATTCTGGTTAAACCTCATTTATGCTGGGGACTCGCATGTTTATTGGGCGACTAATAAACGCCTAGCAGTTCTAAGAAATTAACTTCCATTGAGACACATTAAGTGCATGCCTTCAACTGTAATCAAAGAACCAGTGGAAGCAACACAAACTCTCAATCAAGCTAGCTGTTAAGTCAGAACGGGAGAAATTTAGTAAACAAAATATGTTGCATAAGTTGAGTTTAGATGCAAACAGCATGGCCATATCCTATTGACAAATATTAACAAGCTTTTCCTAGTAAACCACAGGCACGATATTCTTGATTGTAGTTAAGAATGGTTGTTTTAGTTATTCATATATGTGTGTAGGCCCAAAACCATGAGTTTGTTTTGTTTTAATTGGGCAATGAAAGTTATACAATGAATTAAAAGTTAGTGACATAATAGGCTATGTTGAGTAAAGTGGCGAACACACCTGTCCACTTCTGTTGTCTGCACCTGTTGTCCATCGATGCCGTCATCTGTTTTAATAGAGATGAACCACAATGTCATCTGCTTCCACACAAATCAGTCTGGGTGCAATTTGTGTAGAAGTGGACAATATTGCGGCTCGTCTGTGTTAAAACAACAGACACTGGGATGATGGATGTGGCTGACAGTCATATCTTCTTCTTGTCAAGTTTCTTGTGAGCACCAGTTTTCTTCCTTTCTACTTTCATTTAGTGGTGTAGATCTTCCGTCGCGTTTGTCAGTTGTTCAGTTTCATGGTGATCAGTTACCAAATATTAAACACATCTCACTGTATGATGTTTAAAATATTAAAATTGCCTCTTTCATGGCTGTTAATTTCTTCTGTGTCACTCAGGTACTTCAATGGAGCAGGTGATGACGATGCTGTAAAGACCTGGTGGCACACCAAGCTGGCAGACTACTTTGAGTCCTTTGAGACCACAGAAGCAAATGTGGAGCGGAAGGTCGAGGTGGGTGGTTGACACCATTATAAAGGCTTCTTTGAATTGGTGTGCCATCTAAAAAATGTAAATGTAATTTTTTTCTGGTACCAATATTTTAATGGACAGTCATCTAAGAATGCACATTCCATTTTAACAAACATATCATTTTCACAGGTGGGAACTTTTGCAGTTTACCTGTTAGACTTACGGATTTTTTATTAAAGTTGATGGTCTTAAGGGCACAAAAGACATTCTTTATTGTTCTATGCATTTTGAACAAGGCTTTTTGTATTATGGGACACATCATTCATTTCCATTCGCACACAGCATGCCAAGTCTCCACCTATGTTTTTACAGCAAATTGCTGCCAATATTTGGCTTCATGCCAACATTTAAATTGTCAATAATGCTTCTATTAGCAGTTTCAATCCTGCCATCACTTGTAATATGAGGTTTGCAGCCACACACGTTTGATCTGTCCTTGGTAAGACTGTGGCTCTTAGTGATTTGTTAGTTTCTAAAAAGAAAGGTGTTTTTGCTGCCACTAAACGTGAAACTGTTGCATGTGTTGCTGAGACTTCACCTCCAGGTTATATGTTGTATCATCGACCACATTCAGTTGGAGGAGGTGTTTTTTGCTGTCAGAGTGTTTCAAAGTTAATCAATATTCCATCCAGTAATGAATCCATGTGTGTGGAAATTATAAATATATCTACAATAATAACCATTACCTTCTGTGAGATCCTGATCTCAGTTGGATACAGTTCATGGAAACATGGACAAAGAATATAAAATGGGGGGTGCTGTACTAGGTTGAACCACACAAGAAAAGGATTTAGGAGTAACATTTAGTTCTGACATGAAAGTTTCAGGGCAATGTCGGATTGCTGCTTTAAAAGGAAATCAAGTTCTAGGGCTAATTAGAACATAGACAAGCTAGAAACAATACAATGAAGAGCAACTAAAATGATTCCAGAATTGAGAGACCTTAGAGGCCGCTTATTACAATGTGGTTTGACAACACTAGAGACCAGGAGACTAAGAGGAGACCAAATAGAAGTGTTTAAAATAGTGAACGGTTATGAGGATGTTGATAGGAATATGTTCTTCAAACTTAAAGAAGGCAGTAGAACCAGAGGACACAAAGCAGCATTAGTTAAGGAGCAGTGTAGGTTGGACATGAGAAAGTACTCTTTCTCACAGAGGGTGATAAATGAATGGAACAAACTGCCAAATGATTGTGTTAATGCTAGTAGTGTGAATATGTTTAAAAATAGAATTGATAGATATCTGATAAGGGCGGGTTACACATAGATGTGAAAATTGGTGGACTCTCAATAAGCCAATGGCTTCCTTGTCCACTTGCCATCTGGAACTTGTTGTTTGGGATGGCAATCTTGTTAAATCTTGTTAAATCTGCAACAAAAACCATTGCCTTCTGTGATATCCTGACCTCATATGATTTAAAACAACATGTTACTTCTCAACACACATATATGGCCACTGGCCCAATCTTGTAATAACTCGTTCACCATGTAGATGTTAACATTTCCAGAACACTAGTATTATCAAAACAGAAGATATTTTATAGATCCATTCATAGATTGAGATTGCTGCTTTGAATGCTAGTTTTCTTGAATCTTGACTTATCAGATGTATGAAAATAGATTACTCTGACTTGTGTGGATAATATTATCATGTACTTGAAACTTTACTTTACTGGGAGTGACCACTGTGCCGAATTCGGCTCGCAGGATCAGTGCAAAAAGTGTTCCGGCCAATTTTGGGCCGATTTTGGTATCACTCTGTAGGAACAATTTTCGTTTCCATCACCAGTATCTCACACGGGAACAAATGGTATCATTGGAAAGCTGAATCACTCTTCGTTCTGATTCATATTTATTCATGAGCATATGAAATTGGTATGCAGCAAGGTGAAATTCCTGCCAAAGAAGATACACCACTCCAAATGGAAGTGCCGTCCTTGTATCAACACTACCTATGTCTCAGTTCCAGCACTGACTGAAAGATACCTCAATTCCCTTGAACAAGCTCTGCACAGCACACTTGAAGGAGGCATTGAAATCAAATGTTCACACATCAGAGACAGTATCTACAATGCTGCCATGACAACTTTCGGCAAGCAGAGAAAAAGCAGAGCAGACTGGTTTGAGACCCACCTGCCAGATAAGCGCTCAGTACTGCTGAACTACAAAAAGAATCCTAACGTATCCACATTTTCTGCTCTCAGAAAGGCAAGAATCACAGCACAAAGGAGAGCTAGGAAATGCGCCAGTTACTATTGACAAAATCTTTACGGCTGTATTCAAATGTTATCTGACACTGGCGACATTCGAGGGATGTAGGAGATCATAAAGAACAGTTTTGGACCTACCTCCAAGAAAACTGCCCCATTGAAGAGCAATACAGGAGAAACCATCACAGATCCAAGCAAGCAGATGGACCAGTGGGTAAAACACTATCTAGACCTCTACTCTACGGAAAATGTTGTTACCAAAACCGCCATCAACACTGCTAAACCTTTGCCTGTCATGCATGAGCTTGACGAACTCCCTTCAGAGAAAGAGCTCAGTGATGCCATAGACTGCCTGGCAAATGGGAAAGCCCCAAGAAGTGAAGGTATTTCCCCAGAAATCATCAAGTATGCCAAGCCTCTGCTGCTCACCAAACTCCATGAACTTCTCTGCCAATGCAGGGAGAAGAGCACAGTGCCTCAATACATGCGGGATGCCATCATCATAACCCTGTACAAGAACAAGGGTGACCGCGGCGACTGTAATAACTACCACGGTATCTCTCTGCTCAGCATTGTAGACAAAACCTTTGCGCGAATCATCCTGAACAGACTGCAAAAGCTGGCATAGTGAGTGTACCCCAAGGCTCAGAGTGGCTTCCGCAGAGCCAGGTCAACAATCGACATGCTTTTCTCCTTGCGTCAGCTACAGGAAAAATGCTGCAAACAGCAAACACCCCTCTACATTGCCTTCATCGATCTGACCAAGGCCTTCGACCTTGTCAGTAGAATTGGCCTGTTCCAACTATTGAAAAAGATCAGCTGTCCACCAAAGTTGAGCATGATCACAGCCTTTCACAGCAACATGAAAAGCACAGTGATATGACGGAGCAGTTTCAAACGTTTTCCCCATCAAGAGCGGAGTCAAACGGCTGGGTCCTCGCGCCCACCCTGTTTGGAATCTTCTTCTCCCTCGTACTATCTCGCGCCTTCAGAACCTCTGAAGATGGCATCTACATCCACACCAGATCGGACAGCAAGCTCTTCAATCTGGCCCACCTGAAAGCAAAGAGTAAGATCCGCAAAGTCCTCATTTGTGAACTTCTCTTTGCTGATGATGCTGCGCTTACGTCCCACTCCGCAGAGAGCCTTCAGAGACTGATAGACAGGTTTGCTGATGCCTGTAAAGAATTTGGCCTGACCATCAGTATCAAGAAGATGGTCATCATGAGTCATCTGTCAACATCAATGTACACACCCTAGAATATATATATATATATATAAGGAACTGGCAAGGTATATATATATATATATATATATTTATATCGACTTTGACTGTTGGACTTTGAGAGTCATCTATGGAGACGGTCCTGTCAGTGACCAAAGGTTAGCGGAGTTTATGCAATACACGCTCAAGATAATGACAGTGCCATTTAGACCATTGGACTTTGGGAGTCATCTACGGAGAGGATACTTTCAGTGACAAAAATAATTTAGAGGTTATAGGTGCAAGTTTGTTAACCCTATGAGTGACCAATGATATATTTCCACGGTGTACACAAATCAGAATTATTCACAATGTGCTTTTAAAAATCATAACATTGCTAATAATTATCGTACAAATGTGATTGAGTTATCATATTGTTGCTAAAAAGACTCTTTATTATAATAAAATGATAACCACTACAGCACATAATCTTATCATGGGAATATTACTTTTTGAATTTCATAAATAAGACATTTTTTATTTTCACCCTGCTATTAGATAATTAATGAGTGGCTGTATGTCCTTATGCCCAATTAGAACAAATGTAGCCATATATATTAGCTACAAAATAAAACAAAAATTAATCAAATATGTTGAGAACTATCCGATTCAGACAGGCCCATCGTTCCCACATCATTTATCATGGTAGTGCGGGCTGTCGAAGCCAGCAGAAGTTGCTATGGCAACTTGCTGACATTTTCCTCAAAAAAGCCCACATCTTATATATATATATATAGATATAAAAGGAACTGAAAAGGTCCCATTAAACCAACATGTCCAATCAAACCCCCAAAAAAGGCAGCATAAAATCACTTGCCACGAAAACGACCAGTTCAAACAGATTTACCCCCTTAGCAAATGAACCAGTAGATGACGATCTCACAGCCAGCTGTGTGATTTGCAAAAGATATTTCGGAAGCATGGACCATATGGTCCAATGCGAAAGATGTAGATGAAGGCCACAATATGGGTGTGCATCAACAATGACAAATGTAAAGTGGCTGCAATATCATCCATTGCAACGGACGTAGAAATAGAGCTGCAGTGCATTTGTATAAAAAAAAAATTGGCTATATATATATATATATATATAACACTTACCCTATGTGTGATGTTGTACTGATAGTACGTGCAGAGGTTTCCAAGGCGTTGTGTGCAGTGCTCGATGAGGAAAACTTAAATCTGTCCCAGGGCTACTCTGAGTAATAATACACTTTGGTTAAAGTTGGCCTGTTAGTATACAGATGGATAAAGATGGGAGTGCTGTTCTACTTATGTAATCACTGTGTTACTGATTTATTTCTAGCCTTACCTCAGCTATTTACATTTTGCACCTTACCAGAAGAAGGGTGGAAATTATGGCGGCAAATCCAAATGGGTCAGAATACCATTTAAGATAGAATTTACATCGTATAAACACTGAATTTACTTTTAAACAGCAGGGTATGTTAATCAGTATGTTACTGCAGCAATATGAATAGGATGAAAACGTCTTATCCCCACAACAAACAACCAAAAACCTAACCAAGCAACACAGCTCATTATAAACAGACATCTCTTAACTGGAACCGGAACTATCTCTCATGACTCTGTTATCAAAAGTCATAAATTGAGTCATTACCTTTGTGCAGATGATACACAGATCTACATTTATTTGGGTACACAAGACATTAATTGTTCCTCAAAGCAGCTAAGGGATTGTCTCCACGCTATTTTCTCAGTAACTGCACCAACTCTGGAGTTCACTCCCTTAGGGTTAGGTCAACAGGAAATAAAATACCATTTTGTCATCATCATTGACAACTGTAACTTCGAGAATGACAAACCCTTTCATGTTGATGCACCTCTAAGCTATGGTTTCGGAGGATTTTGGCATGGTATAAGTTTTTATATTGTATAGTTTGTCATATGGCATGCATACAGCAGTTTCTCCTGTTTTGCACTGATAATCAGTTGCCTGAAGAGCAACTCTCATGAATGTTTTAACTGTGCACAGTTTCGCAAAATTCAGTTGCACTGCTCCCATTTAACTAATTCCTGTAATGAGGAACAGCGAACAGGGGGATTATATTGAATACATCTTCAAATGCAGACTTAATCAGCAGACGTCAAGTCCATTCATTGTGTTTCTATTAAAAAATTATATTACAACACAGTAATATTAAAAGAAACCATGATCGTATCTGATTGTATTGTGTTTGCAGGAGTATCCATTTCATCTGATTGCTGTCCATGACAGAGACAGACTGGAGGAATTCCTTGTTGAATGGCCTGTCTGTGATGAAGTGCCTCAAAGCAAACTTATGCAGTTCTGGCTGAAGGTGAGCTACTAAAGTATTTACTTTAAAATATACTCAGAATCAATGTAAAGAGAAAACAATTTGTATAATGTATAAATGTGCATATATTTTATCAATCCACAGGATTATACAGAAACCTTCTTTCCTTTACTAAAGTTGATGAAGTACTATTTGGGCCATTCCATGGTTACTTGTGTTACATTTTTACCATGATTGTTTTCCTTTAAGCTGCTGTAGTTTTAATAATTAAACTTTGCTGTTGTACTAGTTAAAGTAGCTGGGGCAGCTAACGTGTCAATTGATTTTTTTCTTCATAACATGCTAGGAAATATTTAATTGAACATTGACATGACAAATAATCGCCCGGCACTAATGTCATATTTCGCCAATCAATCCTTTAAAAACAGTCCTTTGGGAAATCCCACTGACTTCTTGGAAACGCTGACAATGTTTCCATAGTAACGACTGCGTGTGCTTCTAGTTGGTGCGCACTTATACCCAGCATCAATTTGTTCGCTGTAAACGCAGAACATATTGTCTGGTTACTGTGATTCAAGTACATTGCAGTACGATGCCTACCTACATTAATTGGCAAATATCAGCGGCTAATTTAGGTTAATGGGCCTTTGACGCTGTAACCGAACCCGCCAGTGGCTGTGACCTGATGACCACCCATGACCCCAGTGGATAATGGGCCAATCAAATGATCTTGTGCACATGTGAACAACTGACCAAGGATTTTTGTGGTGGCAAAATGAAGGGGACATGTCAATATTAGAAATTGCCTTTATGTTTTTTGTCAACAATACGTAAAACACCATTGAAAAACGTCAAATTTCAAGCATTATACATGTATCTATTGATATTTCTGTCATCACCAACAATCAGGAAATGTTACCTAATTCGATGTTTTATAAAAACTATAACACTTGCGATGCTGAAATGCGGCACATTAATGTGCCTTACATGTAGGCAACATTACACGAATTTTAATTATGATTGAAGGGTTTGTGTCAAAAATACACTGTCACATTTTCCTAACTATTTCATGGTGGTGTAGCAGACATAATTTGTTTATGTTAACAAACATAAACAAATTATTTTTATACTTATATGTATGTCATTTATTTCTTAGGGGATTTTCTCAAAACAATATAATTTGGCATTTTCTAGCTATTTTTCACATGTACAAAAAAGTTTTTTAAATCTTGTAACATTACCAAATAAATTAAAAACTCCAAAATGTATTAATCTGGAATATTATATAGTATTTCAATAAGCACATAATAGCCACGCCAACTACCTCAAATGATCAAAGTATGAGATAGAAAAAATATGAAAATTAAGTGATTACTTTTTATTTTGTGAATGTGCAATTGTCGGGGTTACTCGCGTTACAAAAAAGGACATGCCAAAAAATTTAAACATTTCAAATCCAAAGTCTCCTCAAACTGCAACTGCTGTGAACAAATGGCTGCAGATGCTATGTAGCTAAAGGTATCACGGTACCATTACATGACAACAGTTTTGGAATTGCGTAATTAATAAATTTGTGGTTGTCAAAACAGTTAGTTACTCATGTTACAGTTACGCGCATTCCAATTTGTCTGCTACTAAGTTATTCTAAGCTAAAATAATTAATTTTAAAGAGAAATAGCAGCATACTGTACTCGACTCTGTACTGTCCATTGACAGGGTGAAAGGCACTGCTTTGGAATCAATTGTTTTGATGTGATGCACCCATAAAATTCCAGGGATTGCCATAGCACCTTTGAATATGCCATTTATTCACGCACCGGCGCTGTTCTACTATGATAAAATATTGATTACTCGCGTTACATATTTTTGGTTACTTGAGTTACAATTTTTTTATGTATTACTGCCATGTTTCATTTCACTATAGTGTAACATTCATGGTTTCACCATTTGTAGTATGTATCAGTGTAGGAAAATAACCAGTTTTGTTTATTACATACAAGAAACAGAGGACGGAGAGGAAAAATTTGCTATTCTGGTTACTCCTGTTACATTTGAGAGGGGGTCTGTTTGGCTGAGAGCTACAGCCATATCATATATTAAGTAACTGTTACATTTGAGAGGGGGTCTATTTGGCTGAGAGCTACAGCCATGTCATATATTAAGTAACTGTTACATTTGAGAGGGGGGTCTATTTGGCTGAGAGCTACAGCCATATCATATATTAAGTAAATGCAATGGGTGTACCATGTAGATATTAGCTAAGTTAGTGGATGAATGCAAGTTTTGTTTGATTGTATCCATTATAATAAATGTATTACTGCTTTACATATGTGGTGTGAAGCAGGACTTTGTTCTGGTCCCAACTCTTTTCGGGATATACTTCTCTGTAATATTGAGAGAAGCAAAGCAGACTGCTAACCTTGCTAACCCTGGTGTGGGCCTGAGAACCAGATTTGATGCCAATTTATTTTCTACATCACACCTGAACGCTTAGACCAAAACAACAACGTTACATGTGTACGTGGCCCTCTATGCTGATGACACTGCCTTCTGCTCTCATTCCGAGGAACAGCTGCAGTCTATCATAGACAGTTTTTCCAATACTTGCTCAGCATTTGGCCTCAAAATCAGTGTCAAAAAGACTCATGAGCCACGGGACTGAAGTAGCCAAGATCATTCTCAATGATGAAGCACTCGAAACCGTGGAGAACTTCTCATACTTAGGCTCCATCATGTCCAACAATTTCACACTTGACAAGGAACTTAACACACAACTAGGTAAAGTTGCAACATCCTTTGGAAGACTCTCAAAAAGAGTTTGGTCCAACAAGAACCTGACAATACAAAACTGAAAGTGTATCATGCATATGTGCTCAGCATCCTTTTATATGGTGCAGAAACCTGGACTACCTATCGTAAACAGGAACTGAAATTAAATAGTTTCCACCTACGCTGCCTACGTATTATCCTTGGTGTGAAATGGCAAGACAAAATTACCAACCTGGAAATCCTACAACGCTGCAACTCAAGTCCACTAAGCAGCATTCTAAACCAGAGACGGCTACGTTGGTTTGGTCACGTACACCATATGCCCATTGACCGCCTTCCTAAACAAATTATGTATGGGGAGTTAACGGGAGGCAAACGACCAGTTGGCCGACCCAAGTTGAGATACAAAGATGTCATAAAAAGAGACCTGAAAGATTATGGCATCGATCCTATGCACTGGCAAACAGTTGCTGAAGAACAACCTACCTGGCGAACCAGTCTTACTGGCGGTTCTGCTATAGACATCAAAGCATACCAGATTCACCAGGAGATCAAGCGTGCGAGGTGTCATTCTCGCAATCAACCGACATGATGCAGCAAACAAAAGCATTGTCTCCCGAGACAGAAGCTGGCCACTACTGTGTGGTTTTTAATGCATTTATTTGACAAAATAATAGGTGTCTACTGTGTATGCGACATCTTTTTTATAATAATTTCAGGTGCTGTTTGGTTTTTAGATCCATGAACTTTACCATATTGGCTATCACAAAGTATATATATATTTAATACAATAATTGATATTTAAATGTTGAGTCTGTATCCACTTTGTCGTGGAATGGCCCATTTGATGTTGAAGTGCTTATATCACAGTTAGGTGGCACATGCTAATGGTTTCACCATCCTGCATACAGGGATCTGACCTGAGGAGGCTAAAACACTGTTGCCTGGCATCCATCAATGACCTGGCTAACTCAACTAACTCATCCACGACAAAGGATCTGCTCTCGGCCAGACAACACAACATGGCAATCCTTTTGTAAGTAGCATCATATGGCATTGGGGTCAACTGTGGAGTCACAGGCAGGACATGTGACACAGTTGTTTGTTTGTAGAGTGCATTCAGGACAAGAGACACAGTTGTTTGTTTGTAGAATGCATTCAGAACAACATAAAGACATGTTTGTTTATGGAGTGTGTATGTAGGATGTTAGAAACATGTTTGTTTGTAGAGGGCATTACAAGCAATTGGCTATAGAGTGCATGTCTGACACTAGTTTTAACAAGATTGCAATCCAAGTCAAAGGCCCAGATTGCAAGTGGACAAGGAAGCCATTGGCTTATCGATAATCCAATTAATTTTTTCATCTGTGTGTAACCCACCCTCCTAAGATATTTGTCAATTTTGTTTTTAAAAGTATTCATGCTGCTAGCATTTACACAATCTGTAGATAATTTGTTCCATTCATTTATTGTCCTCTCTGAGAATGAGTACTTCATGATATCCAATCTGCACTGATCCTTCACTAATGTTACCTCATATCATCTAGTTCTATTATTTTTTTTTTGTGAGAAAAACATATTTCTGTCAATATTTTCATACCCATTCAATATCTTAGACTTTGGTTTGATCTCCTCGTAACCTCCTTGTCTGTAGGGTTGTTAAACCACATTTAGGCTTTCTCACACTTTTAGGCATTCTTCATAACTAAAGTCTTTCAGTTCTGGAATAATTTGAGTTGCTCCCTCTGTATTCGATGGTATTCTAAATGAAACCTAACTATTGCTTTATTCAGAGTTATAATTAGCTGTTTTTCCTCATATGTTATTATGTTTATCATAGGATTCTCAGAACGAGGCAGTCGTGTGTTATCTGGATGGATATATCAGGTAATAAGACTACCTGATTGGTCTAGAGCATTTTACCATGATATATCAACTCAGATAACACACAACTGCCTCGTTCTGAGAATCCAGCTAATGTCTGAGTCCTGCCACCTGGTGTCTGTTTTGGGGAAATGGGTACCCCCCTTTTCAGGGTCTGGATCCACCCATGTGACATATGCATAAGAACTTTTGCTGCCATTTTTTATGTTACATGGTAAATTTTGCTCATAGCTTGTATTAGATTTTCTAATTTCAGTCATAGCTGCATTATGCGCTATCTATTTTTCTAATAGCTAGAACAAATTGTCTGTTTGTAGAGTGTGTATGTGTAGTAACACAATTTGTATATATATATATATATATATATATATATATATATATATATTACATATCCCTTTCTTTCAAGGCTGCACTACTGAACCAAAATTTACGGACTTACAATTACAAAATTTGTCATTAAATTAACAGTCTGCATAATATCTACATCTACATGGATAATGGGAAGAATCATTGAGTGTATAATCCCATGGACAGCATCAGTCACTGAGAATTAGAAGAAAAATTAAGGAATTAAATAAAACATATATTACTTGTAGAGATAATGAATAAATAATTTGGGTGACGTGGTTATGTCTATGGATACTGTACATGGGGGGACTTCCAGTTACCTACGCTAATAATACAGTTATGTCTATGGATGCTGTCCAAGGGGCTTCCAGTTACCTACACTAACAATACTGTTATGTCTATGGATGCTGTACACAGGGCCTCCAGTTACCTACACTAATAATACAGTTATGTCTATGGATGCTGTCCAAGGGGCTTCCAGTTACCTACACTAATAATACAGTTATGTCTATGGATGCTGTACACGGGGCTTCCAGTTACCTACACTAATAATACAGTTATGTCTATGGATGCTGTACACAGGGCTTCTAGTTACCTACACTAATAATACTGTTATGTCTATGGATGCTGTACACGGGGCTTCCAGTTACCTACACTAATAATAC
>SDWI01000994.1:38775-60863 GCA_009193005.1 Lamellibrachia luymesi | reverse complement strand
AAGTCCAGCGTAGATTGAAATAGGCCAAAGAATGACATTTAGATTTATTAATTAAGGAGCATGAAATTAGGCAAGCATACACCATCAAAATAAGATACATCCAATAATCTCAGCAAGCATGCCGGCCCCCAAAAGGTGTTTACACATAATTAGTAAATCATGCCTATCAGCTACCCACTACCAGTACTATCTGTACTCAGAACAACATAAAGACATGTTTGTTTATGGAGTGTGTATGTAGGATGTTAGAAAAAAATTTGTAGAGGGCATTACAAGCAATTGGCTATAGAGTGCATGTCTGACACTAGTCTTAACAAGATTGCCATCCAAGTCAAAGGCCAAGATTGCAAGTGGACAAGGAAGCCATTGGCTTATCGATAATCCAACAATTTTTCATCTGTGTGTAACCCACCCTCCTAAGGTATTTGTCAATTTTGTTTTTAAAAGTATTCATGCTGCTACCATTTACACAATCTGTAGATAATTTGTTCTATTCATTTATTGTCCTCTGTGAGAATGAGTACTTCTTGATATCCAATCTACACTGATCCTTCACTAATGTTACCTCATATCCTCTAGTTCTATTATCTTTCTTGAGTGAGAAAAACATATTTCTGTAAATATTTTCATACCCATTCAATATCTTAGACTTTGGTTTGATCTCCTCTTAACCTCCTTGTCTCTAGGGTTGTTAAACCACATTTAGGCTTTCTCACAATTTTAGGCATTCTTCATAACTAAAGTCTCTCAGTTCTGGAATAATTTGAGTTGCTCCCTCTGTATTCGATGGTATTCTAAATGAAACCTAACTATTGCTTTATTCAGAGTTATAATTAGCTCTTTTTCCTGATATGTTATTATGTTTATCATAGGATTCTCAGAATGAGGCAGTCGTGTGTTATCTGGATGGATATATCAGGCAGTAAGACTACCTGATTGGTCTAGAGCATTTTACCATGATATATCAACTCAGATAACACACAACTGCCTCGTTCTGAGAATCCAGCTAATGTCTGAATCATTTGGAACATGACCGAGTACGCGCATTGGCATAGACAGGCGATTGTTCAGATGCTTTGCATGTTTTCTGTGATTGTTCTGTTTTACGTAATCTGCGTTAAATGTCCGCATCAGTTCCTTCATACAGTACGAATGCCTCGTGAAACCGACCCAGTAGCATATTTAGTGAAAAAGTATGTTGAAGTGTTAATTTGCCGTTATATAACAGGAATAACATACTGTTTGTTGATGTCACTCGCGTGTCACCAGCCACATAACATCACTCTTGCCTCTGGCACTCGTGATGTTATCTAGCTGGTAGCACTCTCATGGCATCAACAAACAGTGTATTATTCCCTAAGTGTAAATACAGATCCCCAAAGGCCAAATCAAAAGAAGCCATCATGTCACCTGCCATGTGACAGGGGTCGGGGTGGGGGTGAGTGAGTGTGTGTGCATGCGTGCGTGCTTGTATATTATGCAGTAGTTTGGATAACTATAAGTCCTGCCACTTGGTGTCTGTTTTGGGGAAATGGGTACTCCCCTTTTTCAGGGTCTGGATCCACCCATGTGACATATGCATAAGTACTTTTGCTGCCATTTTTTATGTTACATGGTAATTTTTGCTCATAGCTTGTATTAGATTTTCTAATTTCAGTCGTAGCTGCATTATGCGCTATTTTTCTAATAGCTAGAACAAATTGTCTGTTTGTAGAGCATGTATGTGTAGTAACACAGTTTGTATTGCTGTCGTGAACACACAGTATTTGCATAAAAATATGTGGTGCATTCATGACAAATATTACATATCCCTTTCTTTCAAGGCTGCACTACTGAACCAAAATTTACGGACTTACAATTACAAAATTTTTCATTAAATTAACAGTCTGCATAACATCTACATCTACATGGATAATGGGAAGAACCATTGAGTGTATAATCCCGTGGACAGCATCAGTCACTGAGAGTTAGAAGAAAAATTAAGGAATTAAATAAAACATATATTACTTGTAGAGATAATGAACCAATAATTTGGGTGACGTGGTTATGTCTATGGATATTGTACATGGGGATTCCAGTTACCTACACTAATAATACAGTTATGTCTATGGATGCTGTCCACAGGGCTTCCAGTTACCTACACTAATAATACAGTTATGTCTATGGATGCTGTACACGGGGCTTCTAGTTACCTACACTAATAATAGTTATGTCTATGGATGCTGTCCACAGGGCTTCTAGTTACCTACACTAATAATACAGTTATGTCTATGGATGCTGTACACGGGGCTTCCAGTTACCTACACTAATAATACAGTTATGTCTATGGATGCTGTACTCCGGGATTCCAGTTACCTACACTAATAATACAGTTATGTCTATGGATGCTGTCCACATGGCTTCTAGTTACCTACACTAATAATACAGTTATGTCTATGGATGCTGTCCACAGGGCTTCTAGTTACCTACACTAATAATACAGTTATGTCTATGGATGCTGTCCACAGGGCTTGTAGTTGCCTACACTAATAATACAGTTATGTCTATGGATGCTGTACACGGGCTTCCAGTTACCTACACTAATAATACAGTTATGTCCATGGATGCTGTCCACAGGGCTTCTAGTTAACTACATTAATAATACAGTTATGTCTATGGATGCTGTCCACAGGGCTTCTAGTTGCCTACACTAATAATACAGTTATGTCTATGGATGCTGTACACGGGGCTTCTAGTTACCTACACTAATAATACAGTTATGTCTATGGATGCTGTCCACAGGGCTTCTAGTTACCTACACTAATAATACAGTTATGTCTATGGATGCTGTCCACAGGGCTTGTAGTTGCCTACACTAATAATACAGTTATGTCTATGGATGCTGTACACGGGCTTCCAGTTACCTACACTAATAATACAGTTATGTATATGGATGCTGTCCACAGGGCTTTTAGTTACCTACACTAATAATACAGTTATGTCTATGGATGCTGTACTCCAGGCTTCCAGTTACCTACACTAATAATACAGTTATGTCTATGGATGCTGTACACGGGGCTTCTAGTTACCTACAGTAATAATACAGTTATGTCTATGGATGCTGTACACAGGGCTTCTAGTTACCTACACTAATAATACAGTTATGTCTATGGATGCTGTACTCTGGGCTTCCAGTTACCTACACTAATAATACAATTATGTCTATGGATGCTGTACACGGGGCTTCTAGTTACCTACACTAATAATACAGTTATATCTATGATGCTGTATGTATGTCGATGTTGGTTTTCCATTTAAGATCTCGCTGTAATTTGACTCCAAGATATGGATGGTGACTGACAGCCTTGAGAATGACACCTTTCATGACATGGTCCATTTTCCATTTTTAGTGTTTTTTGGGTTTTATACATGCAGAGTGTATAACATATTTCTGGATTAAAAATCAGTTGCCTTTTCCGGGCTTAGATTGACATTTTACCGACATAATTTTGAAGAGCAACTGTGTCAGCAACAGTTTCAATTGTCCTGAACAGCAGACGGTTGTCAGCAAATAGTTTAATGTGGGAAGTAATATTTTCTCCGATATCATTTATGTATAATAGAAACATGAGTGGTGCAAGCACATTTGGATTTTGAGTGGAGCATCACCGTCAACTACAACCCACTGTGTTCTGTTTGTAAGAACAGATCCAACGCCATGTCTTTCCCTGGATGCCAGTGTTTTAGTTAGAGAGGGAGCCTCTGGTGAGGGACAGTGTCAAAAACTTTGCCAATCATCAGGCAGTTGGCCTTTGTGGAAGGAGAGATTAAAGATGAATTGTAAAATTGGTGCTATTTCACTAGAATAGTCCTTAAGGATTCTGACAGGGATTCGATCTGGACCAGGTGTTTTATTTACTTGTAAGTTATCCAAAAGATTCTGAATTCCTTTACATGAGAAATTAATAATATATATTAATAATATCTGACTGGATTGATAAGGACTATCTCCCATCGAGGGCATATTCTCTAGATTTTCTTTTGTGAACATTTATTGAAATTGGTGGTTGAGCGCCTCTGCTTTCCCTACACTGTCAGTTCTGATAGTGTCATTGAAATGTAGTGCGGCATGTAAGACCAGAATCGTTTAGGTTTCTTGTTTACTGTAGTTCCTAATAAATTCTTAACATAGTCATCATGGGCATCTACTAGAAATTACTTTATTTGGTTTCTGACCTCCCTATGCTTAGTCCTCTGTTCTTGTTTTTGAGTTTTTCTAGCTCAGTCATACGGACGCTTACGTTCCCTCATTTTCCTCTTAATGGTTCTCTTGATCCAGGGAAGTTGAGCTCTGCCAGACAGGTGCTTTTTGTGGAATATGTCTGTCTATGGATGCAAGTAATGCATCCTGAAACATGTTCCATGGTTGTTCTTTGATCTAGTTTTTTTAATTCAGTTGCCAATTCAGAAAGATCTGCCTTGATGCTATTCGTATCACCTTTTTTAAAAAGAAATACCATTCTATTTTTCTTTTTATTAGCTTTTAGTTTAGTATTTATGTCCGCAAGAACAATGTCAAGATCACTCAGATCCAGAATGTTATTTCCACGTGTGGGTTCTTGATCGTGTTGCATTAGAGAATGGTCATTTGCTATGTCTATCATCTTGTTATTCATGCCCTCTCCATACTGTGGGGGTGCTTAGAGAGAGTTGTTATAGGTGCAAAGGCCCTAAAATGCCTTTGGTTTCACTTTAAAGAAAAAAACGGGAATCCGGAGATTCAGTGACTTAATTTGTTACTGAGATGCAAAATGGATGGTGTAGGTAATGGTACCTAATTTACCTCGATAGTACGAACTACATAATAATAAATATTAGATATTATTATAGTTTAAAACACAGCACTATCAGTTAAGTTAATTTGGGGTATTTGGGGTTTAGTGTGCTTTTTTTAGTGTTTATTGGTTCCACCATCTTTCTTGGTATAGCTTTGTAGACACTGGTTGTCAGGGAAGCTAATTTGCCGAAACTCGATTTTGGAGAATTACATTGCAAATATTATCATTGACTTATATGGTAACTATTGAGCCTCAATAAATTATGATCAATAGCAATGTTTAGCACTCGTAATCAGACCTGGGGCCGAGTACATTTTTATGAGTAAAGTACAAGTAAAAGTACATTGGTGATGGCTGAGTACGAGTACATTGGTAACGACTGAGTACGAGTACGAGTACGAGTACATTGGTGATGGCTGAGTATGAGTACATTGCTCAAAGCTGAGTACAAGTATGAGGTAATTCCAAGTATGAGTACCGGTACATCTTGTATGACATCATAGTAACTCTGCGTAATAATAATAACGTATTTGTTAAAATAAAAATTATTAATTAATTTATATAATTCAGGAAGTATGCAACGGCAGTTGATCATACTTTTTTATGAGGAAAACTATAAAAAAAACTTTATGTTTGGGACCAAACTGGAGGTTGCATTCGATTGAAAGGTACGATTCACATTCTAATGTAAATGTTCAGGGTATGCATTCAAATATGGGGTAAAATGTATTTAAATTTAAAATACTTTTCAAAATACATTTCATAGCACAACATAACATGAGAAAAGAAATAAAGAAATATAACCATTACATATCATACAGTAACTCTTTTGTAGGTAGCTTTGTCCCGCATAAAACCNAACTAGGGGTTTCTGACTGGGAAAAGAATCAAAAGATGCTGCCTCTTGAAGCGAAGCCTTTGTGGCTTCAGTGCATTCAATGTGCAGAAAAGTGATCCACGGTGTGAATTTGTGAAAACTCATCAATACCAAGTAAAAATTAAACCACATCTACCAAATGTAGCAATAACAATTATTACAAATCAGGGGCTATTACATTGCAATTAATATATCATGGTTATTGCAATAGCATTGACATAATAAAAGTGTTTTTAATGATCCTGTATTAGAAAGCATATATAACTCAGCTGAGATGCATGCAAGAACATATACATTTTTGTTCATTTTATTCATATGCAGGTAATACAATTTGCTACCATGCTTTTTGAAATTGTTGTAGTTGTTAATGATTTGATAATAAGAAATTAAATCATTTTCACAATATCATATTGAAAAAGTACTCAGATGTACTTGTAATGTACTCATCTGAGTACATTGAACATGAGTACGAGTACATGACTATAATTTCCATGAGTACGAGTACGAGTATTTCAAAAATGTACATGAGTACCGAGTACTTTGGCCTCAGGTCTGCTCGTAAAGTAAGAGTTACGTATCAAAGCCGGTGAAAAGAAACGGCTACATTTGCATGTGCAAATCGTCTTCCTCGCAGATCCTTGCTCATCTATGAGACAACATTTGTTGACAGTTACTTTTAACGGATAAACTGTCCTCTCGTGGTGAAGATATTGCACAGGGCAGGAACAGTCACACCACCCTCTTCTGTCCTGAGCCACAGTAGTCATTTTATGTATCATTTCGAGGTTTGCGACCTTTCCCTCTCTGTATTAATGTATCATGAAATAATTATAACACTCGATGTCAGCTTCCATTTTTTTTTCACTAATCACAGTTCTAATTACAGCTCAAATCACCAAACAGTTCAATCTTTATTGCCATGCTTCTGTGTTAAGTACCAAAACTAAAAGGTGGAGCATCCTCTGTCATTGTATTTTGAGACAAATTTTCGTGCTCTATTACTGAAACATATTTTATGGTATATTATAGACTGTACAGAGGACTATCTACAGTATAGACCCTAGAACTACAAGTCTTGGATTAGTCTGCCCAACTGGAACTATCTGAGCTGTGTGGTTCGTGTTTCAGTAGAACTGGGCAGTTTCCCAGGTCCAGGTTTGTTGGTCGTCTGCTAACTTGACCCCTGTGGGTCACAACTCCAGTGGTCACGACAAGGTAATGGGCGCACTAAGAACACTTGTGAATTTCCTGGGCCTCTCACTCTCCCTGGTACTTGTTGATGCACTGGTTCGTCAGGTTGCATGCTGGTCAGTCGCTGTGATATGGGCTGTCTCTGCGCTCGACACTGAGCATTGTCCTGGCGGTGTAACAGCTGCTGGTTGAGTGACTCCCAAGTTAACACTCCTTGGTCGGGTGTGTTGGCAGGTTATTTCTGGTGTGGTTCTGCCAAGAAAGTATGCATTAATACGTTCACATGGAAAAATACAAACACAGTATAACTTAATAAGAGTTCAGTGACTCCTATAAAGACTTTACAGTCGCTCTCGTAGGAGTATTAGATGTGATGGTGCTGCTACGTTTTGACGATATAAAGAATTAGTGGACAACAAGACGTGATCATGAGGTGATTGTGTTAGATGTGATGGTGCTGCTACGTCTTGATGTACGGGGTATAAAGAACTAGTCTTGATGTATGAGGTATAAAGAACTAGTGGACAACAAGACGTGATCGTGGTGTGATTGTATTAGATGCGATGGTGCTGCTACGTCTTGATGTACGAGGTATAAAGAACTAGTGGACCACAAGGTATGATTGTGAGGTGATTGTATTAGATGTGATGCTGTTGCTACGTATTGATGTGCTTGGTGTAAAGAACTAGTGGACAACAAGACGTGATCGTGAGGTGATTGTATTGAGTGTGATGGTGCTGCTCCATCTTGATGTATTGATGTCAAGAACTATGGGACATTAGAAAGACCTATTTGTGTAGAGTNGATGGTGCTGCTACGTCTTGATGTACGAGGTATAAAGAATTAGTGAACAACAAGACGTGATCGTGAGGTGATTGTATTAGATGTGATGGTGCTGCTACGTCTTGATGTACGAGGTATAAAGAATTAGTGAACAACAAGACGTGATCGTGAGGTGACTGTATTAGATGTGATGGTGCTGCTACGTCTTGATGTACGGGGTATAAAGAACTAGTGAACAACAAGACGTGATCGTGAGGTGATTGTATTGGGTGTGATGGTGCTGCTACATCTTGATGTATTGATATAAAGAACTATGGGACATTAGAAAGACCTATTTGTGTAGAGTGCAGCAGAACCTTTGAAACAACTGTTTATTGAGTGCACATGAGACATTGAAAGCCATTGTGTAGGCATGATTGTATAAAAATGAATTGTTTGTTTGTAGAAAGGATGCGGGACATTACATCCCAGCAGCAGAACTGATCAAGAATTCAATGGCAATAGAGACAGAGGAGTTGGGATCACGGCCAGTGAGGATGGCTGCACTTCACTATCTTCGTGGCGATGTGCTGACCGAGGTACTGCTGTCTGACCGCTAGGCACCAGGCACTAGGAGTCTTTCACTAAATAAAGGATTTATAAGTTTGTGTTGTGTGATGAATGATAATATCAACTTATTAGAGTTATTCATTCATTCCATTCATTCATTCATTCATTCCATTTCATTAAGTTTTTCATCCACCCAGTCTATGTGTCCTCATGCAAGTTAACTTAGCAGAATAGTTGCACAAACTGTTGTTTACAAAATGTTCTACTTTTAGCTTTATTCAATTTAGCGTATTCTGAGTAAATATTGGATTTGGTGAACATCTTGTAGTTTATTTATGTGATTCTGGTAAACCTACAGAACAATATGTCATTAACATTAGCAAAGAATTTCCTTCTCCCTTTAATCCCTGATTAAACCTTTAATCCCTGATTAAACCTTTACACACTGATTTCCTAAAGCTGTTAAAAGTAACAAATCAGGGTGTAGAACAAGAAGAAGACAATTACACAAATGACAGGACCAATTATGTCACTGGGATTCATACATGAATCTTTGGGTTGTTTGACATATAAAACAATAAGCACTTTCATTATTTTTAATTGATGTGGGAATACTATTATGCTTAATATTAATAACCAAGAAACCGGATCATCTATCCATTCAAGGATCATTCGACAACACGAACGAGAGTTTGTGAAAATGTTACGGGGGCTGGAGAAAACGACGAGGAAGGTAGCTTGCTGGAAGAACCACTNTCTTCGAGGCAGTCTGCTGGCCGAGGTACTGCTGTCTGACCGCTAGGCACCAGGCACTAGGAGTCTTTCACTAAAGATTTATAAGTTTGTGTTGTGATGAATGATGATATCAACTTATTAGAGTTATTCATTCATTCCATTCATTCATTCATTCCATTTCATTGTTTTTCATCCACCCAGTCTATGTGTCCTCATGCAAGTTAACTTAGCAGAATAGTTGCACAAACTGTTGTTTACAAAATGTTCTACTTTTAGCTTTATTCGATTAGCGTATTCTCAGTAAATATTGGATTTGGTGAACATTTTGTAGTTTATTTATGTGATTCTGGTAAACCTACCGAACAATATGTCATTAACATTAGCAAAGAATTTCCTTCTCCCTTTAATCCCTGATTAAACCTTTACACACTGATTTCCTAAAGCTGTTAAGAGTAACAAATCAGACTGTAGAACAAGAAGAAGAAAAAGGTGATTATACAAATGGCAGGACCAATTATGTCACTGGGATTCATACATGAATCTTTGGGTTGTTTGATGTATCAAACAATAAGCACTTTCATTATTTTAAATTGATGTGGGAATGCTTTTAATGTAATTACTGAATTGATTGAGCAATGTTTGACCCACATTACTGATCACTTACTTTAATAGTCCAGTAGAAATTAGCACATTTTTGACCAAAATCAACCCGGAGGAACATCATTTTTTTCAGGAACAATATAGGTACCCTGCCTATTGAATATATTCACTCTTTGTTTTATTGGCTATCCATACATAATACAAACCAGTTTTCGCACACAATGCGCGGCACTGGCCAACAAGCTATTAAATGGTTAATATCCTGTTAATGTGTGTTTCCTCATTTTCCTGTAGCCATTTAATGTCTAATATAAGAAATTAATTGTTTTGCTGAAGGGTAGATCTTACATCACATGAACCACTGTGTATCTAAGAAAAATACGAGCAGTATTAACATGTGTGTAATGGTTGGGGCCAGATTCACTATACTTAATATAATATGCTGTTTTCATAAATATCTGAAGACAATTTTGTTCAAGTGATCGATATTCTAAGTAACTAATAGTTATTTTAGCAGTTAATCGCAAAACAAATTGTTAGAAAAGTTTGATAACTTTCCTGTAGTCATTATTACGAATAGTTGTGCATTTAGCGGATTTGGATCCATCGAGCATACATGGTATGGAAGGCCAATCACGAAATTTTTCATGATTTTATTGCTGATAGTTCTTGTTTGATTTGCTATTGAGAAATCCATTGTTAGTAAGACACTGTGTAAAATTTTTACTTTTTGTGTCTAATTAATTAAATATATTAAAGTAATTAAACTATTAATGAAAATATCATGGATATATCGCAGATACAGGTATTATAAAGAGTAGGGGAAGGTGGGGCATGTCCGCACGCAGAGGCATGTCTGCACACCTCGTTATTGACCAAACTTTGTAGTATTTCATTTCAAAACTATGTTCTACGGAATCATCTAAATCATTCATCGAGCATCTGAACCCAGGAATTGAACTCATTTAATAAATTATAAACTTAAATGTTCTTTTTGCAGAATCTCGTAATTTTATACATATATTGATACGTAACTCACACTCTCAATAATGTATGCATACTGGTGTGTTTATGCATTTTTGGAATTTGTGCCATTATTGTTGTTGCACAAATCAACTTTACCGCCATAGACAGCATGGGCGGTAAAATTTACAATCTTCCCCTACTGGTCGATTGGGGCATATCCGCCACATAGGCGTGTGCGAATATGCCACAGTTGTGTGTGGATATGCCCCATTGCAGTAAGTTTATTTACATGTTGTGACGGCATGATGTAGATGTTACGTCTGTGTGGATACTCATTAGCTAACCCATGTTTCATTATGGATGTGACAGGAACCCAGGGGGTGTGACAAGAACTCAGGGTGTGTGACAGGAACCCAGGGGGTGTGGCAATAACCCAGGGCATACTCAAAACATTGTCAGTATACAATCCTTGAGAATTCCACTAACTGAACCTCTGTAAACACATTTTAGACTTCTGTCAAAAGGATACCCTGTTCAAGTTGAGTACATTGAAATATACACCACTGAACGTGTAAAATATACAATGTTCCATGATATAGATTAATTCAAAAATAGGTGGGACGTGGGATTTTGTGGTGGGATGTGCTAAAGACAGTAAACTTATAATATGATAGTTTTGTAGATTAAGTGTTCATGTGTCTTGACGTGTATAATTATAATGTTGTTTTTATTTTGTGTCCTTTTGGTTTTCTTCGTCACATGTCTTTCCTTGTGTGCTGTAGTTGAGACAGACCAATATCACGCATTCACCAAATTTAGCCCATTGTATTATATAAACTACAGCTGGTTATGTTTATATTATTTATATGGGCGCATTTGACCACAAAATAATACTTATGGATACACCTGACAAGCTATATGATGTTCTGCAGCCTGAAATTTACCATTGTAGTTTGTATTCTGCTCTGTAGCAAAGACCTGATATAAGCAATTTATGTTCGCACATACCTGTGTGGATATGCCCCAGTACCCTGGACAGTAAGACCTCAATTTCTGTCTGGCCCTAGTGATCAATACATATAGATATCATACATTTTTCTTAGTGGAGTTGAAGTTTGATAATTGGTATTAGTAAACTACTAAACATACAGATTAATAAGACAAAAACCCTTCTGACATAAACAGTTTATTAGGACACATTGTACTGCATGTGTGCGGACATTCCCCACCTTTCCCTAGCTAGAAAGAATTTGTACATCTTTTTCAGTAACGGGTCGCTGATATGGTCCAATGTGTTAATGTCAAGAAGGTGGTGGTGGTTTGATTAGGACACTTGGACAGAAAGTTATAGACTCACTGGTGGCGGTGGTGGTTTGATTAGGACACTTGGACAGAAAGTTATAGACTCACTGGTGGTGGTGGTGGTTTGATTAGGACACTTGGACAGAAAGTTATAGACTCACTGGTGGTGGTGTCTAAACTATGTGATGATGTGTTGCCTGAACAAGTGGTGGTAATGATCATTATGTCTATGACAAATATAGGAAAACTTACACTGCCACGAAAAATGTTATCAAAGCACAGTCAACAAACCAGGTCGTAGCCTCAGTTGAATGTACAGGTGTATGTATGGGGTTTTTGGAACCATTGCTTGAGCGATAATTTGGATTTTCTATTAAAAACAGACACTGCTGATGGGAGACCATCTGTCTTGATAGATCTTTGTTTTTGGTCAAATGGTTCTGTGTGCGTGTATGTGTTTGTGCGTGTGTGCGTGCGTGCGTGCGTGCGTGCGTGCGTGCGTGCGTGCGTGCGTGCGTGCGTGCATGTGAGCCTGCAGTTGAATGAATCCACAATTTTGATGTACAATAGATATCGCTAATTGCAATGTTCTGTATAATCGGATTCAGCGACTTGTCAATCCTAGTCATTAAATCAAGCTGTCTGCACATCGGTCTGTGCGTCATTGTTAAAACAACGATTAAATCAATACGAAACTTATTTTATTGATTGAAACTACGTCCACAATGCCTACAGTAAACACAAATGATACATTTATTGTTAAAAGAACATTAGTAAGAACCGAAACCATTATAAATTAAATGTTATACATGTGGTGCCACCTCTCGCGGATAAGTGAAATAACTTTTTATTCAGAGTATGATTTCAAGACAGCAAGACCTCAATTTCTGTCTGGCACTTCATTATTTTTCGATGTGTGTAGAGTTAAATAATAAATTCATATTTTGAAAAAAATTTACTGAAATGCTGTTACTCATTGTGGTCAAATATGGAGTTTGATAACAATTTTGTTAGTTTTGCTGCTGACGTAACTGTTACTATGATATTTAAGAAAATTGTACGGGACCCCCCAACTTTTATGTTTTTTATAGAGATAAGTAATAAATGAACATATCTGCCAAGTGTAACTGAAATGACATTACCCCTTATGGGTCAAATATTTAATTGAGCTCAAATGTGTTTTTTCTGTGACTTAATAAGTTACATAAAATCATTAATTTTATAAGTAAGTTTATGTTAGTTTGACATATTATGCTTTATATAATATGAACATATCAAATTGCAACATTCCTACAAATTTTATATTTGAATAGTAAATAAATATTTTGTTATGACTGCTCGCAGTACATGATCAGAGTGCAACATTTTGCTGGTGACGTAGCTGTTACTATATCAGATATTTCCTTTTTGGGGTCTAATGGATTTCAAACAACCTTTAAAAATTAAAGTTTCATTACTTTTATTTCTGGGTAATCAGCCACCTTAAGCTATAACAAAAATACACCTTTACACCAGTTGACATCAGCAATAACAAATATGTCGCTAGAGCCCCATCTCATAGGCAGTCTGTTCAGTATCATGTAGGAATTGTCTTAGGCAACTACAAAGTGCTGAAAAGCCGTTTCTACCATTTACCATTTAAGGTGCACATATAAATATTGCTGATATCGCCTATTCTTTAAAGCAGATGAATTGTAGTGACAGTTTTGAAGCGACATGTTTCTCTTAGCATAAAGAAGTATAACTAGTATGGTTACAAGGCTCACCCTAGCGAATGGACATGTATTATAGAGCTGCACAATCGATCTGAGGATTTTACCCTGACACTACAGAAATACTTTCGTATTTCGCCATGCGTTATAGTCAGAAGATGGGGTGAGATGTGACAATATATTAACTGCTGTAAATGCACATACGAATGAACGTGAGCTGTTGGCAAAGTCATCACTACGAAAGTCCCCCAGTATCGTTCATGTCACGTGCGACAATGGGCCGAAAAGAGAAATGTTGGCGGTGTGATCGAAGGTGGGCTGATGTCACCCTGAGGAACTGTGATGACAGACTCTGTCAGGACTGTGACGAGATCAACAGAGCTGCCTGTGAGGGACGTGCCGGTGGTGATGAGCCCAGTAGTAATGTGGCTGAGACCGAGTCTGCGGGCGCGACCACGGGTACATCTACACAGTTCATTCGAAATGAGCTGCTGTGCTACGTGTACAATAAGATGGACTTGGTCACGCATGACTCGTTAATAAAGCAATGCACCGACTTCTATGATTCAAAAGTTGTTGAGGAGGTGAAGCAGATACTGTTCAGTTGTGCAGCTGTCATTGACACTGCTGTAGGGCATCAAAGAAGACAGGGGCCGAGTAAGGACAAACACAACATGGAGGACATCCTTCTTGTTCTTCACAAGTGCTCTACCAATGGTGGACTCCCTGAATTTGTTGCCAGTGACCTCTCTTGTCTGCCGCCACTAGATATGAACATCATTGACTTTACCCACCTGCTGCACGAGTTCCAGGACATGCGTGCTGAGATGGAAAAGATGAGAGATGACATACTGGTGTGTAAACAGACCAGCAGTATCCCTCAGCGTGATGCACCGTGCGATGCACCGTGGGCAAACTGTGCAAAAACTGTGCCTTTGGTGGTCAGTCTGCCCACACTGTCAGAGGCAAGGCCAACAAAAGATGTTCTCCTGCCGAGGAAGAAATCCACACCGACACATTGTTCGGGCATTGCCAAGAAGGGACCCTTGACAACAGATCAGGAATGTGCTGCTACAGTGGTCAATGTGAGTAAGAGCCCTGACTGCAGTAACGGACGTGATGTCCCCAGTGGAACAGGCGAGGATGGTTACATCCGGGTGACGAGGAAATGAGCAACCAAGATGGTTAAGAACAAACCGAAAGTAGTATCGGCACGCAAGAAGGATCTGCCTTAAAAGTGAAATCTGGATGATTTGTTTCGGTGTTTGTGTCCAGACTGGATAGTAACACCTCACCACCTGAGCTTGAACAATTTGCCATGGACACACACAAACTGGCTGCCAAGTGCACACAACTGAAGGCAAAGTGTAACAGTCATGCTTCCTTCAAGGTGGAAGTCACGCTTCCTTCAAGGTGGAAGTCACGCTTCCTTCAAGGTGGAAGTCATGCTTCCTTCAAGGTGGAAGTCATGCTTCCTTCAAGGTGGAAGTCATGTACGACAGTGTTTCAAATCTTTACAGTCCTGAGAAGTGGCCTGCAGGTGTATACCTCAGGAAATTCTTTAACACGAAAGCCTAATTACGGCCATCAACTTTGTTAGCTTTAACTGTAGACTTTTGAACCGTACATGGATGAACTATTATCGAAGTGTGACATACTTTGTTTACAAGAATTGATGTTAACTTAGCAGGAATGTGTTTTATTGAATAGTTCCCATGCTGACTGTCATGGCTATGATGTCTCTCCTGTTGGTGCTTCATTGGGTGTCATAACAGGTCGCCCTTATGGTGGGGTTGGCTTTATAGGGAAGAAACATTTAGATGCCAGTGTGTCAATTGTTGAATGTGAATATGACTGGCTATATGTTATTAAAATAAGCAACGGTAAGAAAGAATATTTTCTGTTAAATGTATATCTACCATATGAATGTGATGACAACAGGGATGATTACAATGACTGTCTTGCAAAACTTAATGTTGTTGTCAAAAACATAAACATTGTTGGTGACTTTAATGCTAATCTCTCTAAGCAATCTATGTTTGGTGACAACAACTTCGATACAGTGGATAAGGATACTCTTCCTGCCGACACATATACATATGTGGAGCACACCTCGTGGCTAGATTATGTTGTATGTTCATCTGATGCAAAGCACTGTACAACAGATGTAGAAGTCATGTACGAGTGTATATGTATTATGTTGTATGTTCATCTGATGCAAAGCACTGTACAACAGATGTAGAAGTCATGTACGAGTGTATATTCTCTGATCATCACCCAATGCTAGGCAGATTCAATCTTAATATCCTATCTGAGTGTGACAAGAACCACTCAAATGACTTAAAGCAGTGTACATTGGGATAAACTCCCCACTAATATAATTAGACTTTTTGAAAGATGTACCGATGATGGGTTCAATAACATTACTATACTAAGTTGTGTGAAATGTACAAACCCACATTGTCTGCAGGCCAACCATGGTAATTTGTATGATGCTATCATTAAGGTGCTTTTTGAATCCAGTGAGAAACTGGTAAAAGATAAACATAATTGGTAGAACATTCACACCTGGCTGGAATGACCAAGTGAAAGAACTGCATGATGCAGCTAGAAGCACTCAGGTAAACCCAGAGAGGGCGTGGTGTATGATATCATGAAACAGTCAAGCTCTAGGTTTAAACATGGCCTAAGGGTGTGTAAAAATAAAACAAAACCTATCATTGCTGATAAAATCGCTGAAAAGATCTGTGAAAAGAATGACAGAGCTTTCTGGAGAGAAATAAAAAACTCTTTAAACAGTAAAATCAAGTTAGCTAATGTTGTGAGTAATGCTCAGGGTAATGACAACGTAAGTGTGGTGTGACAAGAGCACCCCAGCCACAAATTTAATATGGTTAATGGAAGTAATTGCAAAGAATTGCATGCTGATCTGTGCAGGCACCATTCTGTTCTTGATACAAACATGATTGTTACTTCCAGTGAAATTGAAGAGATTATCAATGACTTATCGTATAATAAGTCCCTCGGACTGGATGGTGTAACTAGTGAACCCAAATGAAATCAGACCATGTGAAAAATATGATGCTGGGTGAAATGACATTGAATATAACCAAGTCCTACAAGTACCTTGGACATATAATAAATGATAATGTGTGTGATGAAGCTGATATCAAACCTAAAGAATGGGGCCTTTATGGTAGGTGCAATGTTTTACTTAGAAAATTTTACTTCTGTTCTGAACACGTGAAAAATAAGCTGTTCACTTGTTATTGCAGTAATTTGTATTTGTGTACTTTATGGGCTAAATATAGAAACCCGTCTATGCAGCATTTTATTTTGTCATACAATAATGCATTCCGGATTCTGCATGACCTGCCTATGAGATGTAGTGCAAGTTTTATGTTTGCCACTGTGGCTGTTGACATTTGTAAAACTCAAATTAGAAAATGTATTTTAGTTTAATGACTAGGTTGTCTACTTCAACTAAGCCAGTGGCTCTAACTAACACTGCGTTCCCCTACATACATACATACAGTGGCTCTAAATAACACTGCGTTCCCCTATATACATGCATGCATGCATGCATGCGTGCGTGCATGCATGCATACATACAAACATACATCAGGCACTGTACTATTTGTCAAAGTTTCACTGCACCTTTATATGTCATACATAGTTTGTAGCCACTGACTTAACATTATAAGCATGTTTTCCCACAGGAACTGAATCGAGAGCTGCACCCTGATGTGTCACAATTGCCAAGAGTGCGAGAAATCATAGAGGAATTTGAGGCAGCCGCAGAACTATTTCAACAGATGGGAGTCGACTATAAGGTATATACTGTGAATACAGCAAGATGTTTCTTAAAATATTCCATTAACTGTACTTTGTCTACTGTCTGGAAGAGGAGGGAAGGAGACAGGAGGGAAAGAGGTAGACAAGTGACATGTTGACTGGAGGGGAGGTGACAGGAGGGAAAGGGATAGACAACAAGGAGACATTTGACATGTTGACAGAAGGGAGCTGAGGTGATAGAGGGCGTTATGAGGAAAGTGAGTGTTTTAGTTAGTTAGAAAGACAGCAAAAACTAAATAAGGATGACAACATGGTAGTTTGTTTACTGGGGGCAAGTATTGAACATGTCACGGTTAGGGTGGAGACAGTCCTGGGTCCTGGCAAACTAGGGGGTCCATTCTAGTGCATGTAGGCACAAACAATGCTGAGAGGGAGGGTACAACCACTGTAGTTAAAACTACAGGCATTTAACCAGGAAGCTAAAGCAGGCAGGCCTGTTAACAAATGCAAATGCATTTGAATGCGCATTTGAACGTTGAGCATTTCAATGCGCACTCAACTGCCTCCAAGAAATTGTAAATGCATATGCATTTGAATGCGACCCACAAACATTTGATTTGTCAAATGCACAATCAAATGCGCAATCAAATGCATGCGTACTCTGACATGGCCATCTATAGTCGCTGTGCCGGTATCGTCATGCAGAGACAATTAAGTTGTCTGTCGTTCTGCCATACCACTATGGCCATCGTGTGTTGCACAGAGATGATTCTGCTGTCTGCCGTCTTTCTAGCATACATCTCCGGCCATCATGCTGCGCATGTAGTGCGGAGACAATTATGCGCTCTGCCGTCGTTCTGGTGTACAGCTGCTGTTATCGCGACCATCTTTCTTCGCAACGGGTATCATCTCGCTAGTGGTGTTTTGGCGGCGTCTCGCCACTTGGATATTCACTGTGCATCTCGGCTATGTTTCAGTAAATTTCTCAGGTTTCACACGTTACTTCTTAACTTTAGGGGAGCGTAGACACATCAACGTCCTCGCTCAAAGTTATACCTTACATGTGGTTGACTCACACGTGTCCTTCATCTGATATCCAGGCACCCACGCTGGGCGATACTTCCCTTCGGTGTCCACACTACTTTCACCCTGATCTGTTCGCTGAGATCACTCACATGTGTCTTCAATTTCATTTTATACTCCTTGTTTCAGAGATAACATATCACAATAGTTCACCAATCACCTTCTCCTGATCTAGCCCACTAAGAAGCCACTCCTTAAATATATTAGTGAAAACACCCCTATATCGGGTAATACTCCAGTCCTTGCCTACTTAATATGCATCGTTATCTAAGATAAACAAACTCACGTCATCCATGCGAATACAGGCTCTAGCAAAGGCCAGTGCATTCCTTCATACTTGAAAGGTTTAACTAATAAACAAAGAAACAGGAAATAGTATTCTGATACAAACGAAAAAAGCAGAAATGCTACATGCCCTCACATCATGAAAAGCGGTGGATCTACTGCTTTCGGTGCAATGTTACTTGGCACCTCTGACAAAGGTAACTATTAAGATATGAGATTAACATACAGAAGAATCGGACAGCAATAAAATTCTGGAACCTTTTAAAGTGAAACAAAAGTTGTGGTTTACTCTGGTCAAATCTCAGTTTTTATGATGACTGAAATATTGACCAGGGAACTGAGGCTTGATGACTACCTGACCAATAAGCAAACAGACCCTCAATTAGTTCTTGCCTTGGAAAATCAGTGCAGCTGGAACTTCTGCTGCGACGTGTTACATGCCTTTGACCAGATCAAGGGCCGATGGGTATACACTGAAGCAATGGAAACTTTAGTAAACAAATGCCAAAATATAAGGTGAGTTTAGATGCAAACAGCATGGCAAATCCTATTGGCAAGCGTATGACTAGGTGTTTACAAATAGATTTTTATTTGCTCTACTTCTACATGCTACGAGACCGTCCCCTGTTGAACCTTTGAGCAAAGCTTAGGGTAAGTTTCTTACTTGGATGACAGTTTTTCTTATCGTTTCCATGCTGTTGAACATACTGGTTTGGCACCAGATTGGTCTGAAGTCAAATTGAGGGTAGGTCTCTCCTTCCTTTCAAAGACACAACTCATCAAGTTTGGTCCTAAAGCTATTTTATTGTGCGCTATTCCAGCACTTGACAAACACTTGAGTGCAGGCATGACCTCTGACTGGTTGTTATGCCCAATATAGGCACTACGTTTTTACTTAGAACATACTATATCTAGGAGACAGATAAACTGCTGCTTTTCATCTTGTTTAAACCAAGCTGCCAGGGTGATATTGCCCCTTCTACAATTTCTTCATGGCTACATAAGCTTATTATTACATGATATGAATTAGCACATAAAGAAGCTAATACTAATTCTTGTTTATAACAATCAAGCAATAATGTGATGGTTTTATGTTTCAGGGGAACTTAGCTGAGACACTAAGGACGCTGTCGTTCAACTACAGTCGGTATTCACAGCTTGATGAAGACAACTATCTCGCTGCTGCCGAAGCGAAGGAGAAAGCCTTGAGCTCAATTGAGAGTGCAATAGAAATGTTCAAGGAGGTCAGTGCATTTTTTTTTTTTTAACTCATAGTACAGTTGAATACATAATATTGTTGAATAACATAATCAACTTAAACAGGGATGAGAATTTTCTGTGGAAACATGGAATTCCGTGTTTTTATTTGTCAAATATATAATTTTTGAGATCAGTGCAAATCTATTGAGAATTTATTTTAATGCATGGGGGTTAGAAGTCAGGCTGTGTGGAAATTGTGATGGTGGCAATAAATAAAAGCTTATATCTGCCACCATGTTTAGTTGTACAACTTGGGCTGGGTAGTTGGATTAACCTTGGACTGTTCCTGAATTTCGCTGTGTCAAAGCCGTTGATTGGGTGAATGGACTGGGTAGTCCAATCGGATGATACAACTGCTTCAGTATTTATATGTCGAGCCCGTTCGATGGATCTGTGCGATCGACTGAATGCGCTGCACAATTGAGCACTTTTTTGGTGTGCACATTGATGGATTTTGAGTTCTTCGTTTAATTTTTTAGGCCCAGTTTGTCTGAAGAAACCTTTGTGCAATATATCAATATTCTAAATCATAAACAATTATTTCACCGATACTTACCATTTGTGTGTAATACAATTCGACTAAGAACATCAGTATGGGATGAGTAGGTCCAACAGGTAATTGAGGTGGCCCCATTTGATGAGGGGTCATGAGAACAAAGAATTAGCTTAGTGTCTGCCTCTTCCTGAATACTTGAGTAATTAACTTGTCTGTGAGTGGCTTCTGCACGATTTTAGCAATAGATACGATTATCATACATGGCACCGAGTTACAGAGTGTTTAGGATGCTGTACATCTGGGCCACCACATATCCACTATTAATAAGGATAGCCTAGTGGCCGATGGCATTACAAATTTCTGGAGATGGTATAACACATTCATGAGTGATTTTGGTCATATAAACACTGCAAGTTTGGTCATATAAACACTGCAAGTTATTCAAACAATACTGTTGCTCTTACTACGGAGCTCCACTGTGGGGTCTCCAGAGTAAAAGTGTTGGCAATATATGTATTGCATGGCGCAAGGCACTGAGTTGTGGGGATTGGCACCTCTTACACACGGCGATGTTGTCTCGTTGTTGTCTAATAGTTTGCCACTATTGGTCAATCTAAAGCAAAGGTTCATCAAGTTTATTCATCAGGCTTTAAACCACAAGTCACCTGTGATAAGCAGTGTTGCTAAATTATCAATTCAAAATCCAAGGTCGAATTGTGGTGGTAACTACTGTCATATACATTATGAATACAACATGCATGAGGACGTGTCTGCTAGTGATATTGGCCGCGTGTGGCAGGCGGGCATGTCCGACGAAAGGATATCTGACGTGAGTGTTCTATCTGACATGATAGAAATTAGAAATGGTCTTAAAACATGCAATATTTTTAGCTATGATGATGTTAACTTTGTCATGAATCAGCACCGTAGATTGGTTTTTCGACATGGAAAATGGGGGTTCCAATGGTCCCGTCGATCAGAGACGATACTGCTTTGGCTAGGAAATTTTTTTTACTTCAGTAAATTTGACAGTGTTTGTCTCCAATGTACTCCATACTAGTGGCACAATGTACTCCATACTGGTGGCACAATGTATTCCATACTGGTGGTGCAATATACTCCATACTGGTGATACAATGTACTCCATACTGATGGCACAATGTACTCCATACTGGTGGTGCAATATACTCCATACTGGTGACACAATATACTCCATACTGGTGGCACAATGTACTCCATACTGGTGGCACAATGTACTCCATGCTGGTGGCACAATGTACTCCATACTGGTGGCACAGTGTACTCCATACTGATGGCACAATGTACTCCATATTGGTGGCACAATGTACTCCATGCTGGTGGCACAGTGTACTCCATACTGGTGGCACAATGTATTCCATGCTGGTGGCACAATGTACTCCATGCTGGTGGCACAATGTACTCCATGCTGGTGGCATAATGTACTCCATACTGTTGGCACAATGTACTCCATACTGGTGGCATAATGTACTCCACACTGATGGCACAATGTACTCCATACTGGTGGCACAGTGTACTCCATACTGATGGCACAATGTACTCCATATTGGTGGCACAATATACTCCATGCTGGTGGCACAGTGTACTCCATACTGGTG
>SDWI01000994.1:10831-37318 GCA_009193005.1 Lamellibrachia luymesi | reverse complement strand
AGAGGACACAAAGCAGCATTAGTTAAGGAGCAGTGTAGGTTGGACATGAGAAAGTACTCTTTCTCACAGAGGGTGATAAATGAATGGAACAAGCTGCCAAATGATTGTGTTAATGCTAGTAGTGTGAATATGTTTAAAAATAGAATTGACAGATATCTGATAAGGTCGGGCTATACATAGATGATAAAATTGTTGGACTCTCAATAAGCCAATGGCTTAGTTGTCCACTTGCTATCTAGAACTTGTTGTTTGGGATGGCAATCTTGTGAAAAAAAATTATTTGTTAAAATCTGCAAAGTCTAGATCATCTAATGTTTCTGTGACCCAGTCGATCCCAAGGCAGAAGAGGAAGGGGGATAGTGTGCATCCTTATTTCACTCCGGTCTTGATTTCATAATCTTCTGTCAAGTATTGGCTGCAAATGACCTTGGTACTAAAATCGCCATAGAGCAGTTTGATTGTGCTCACAATCTTCGGGGAATTCCATAGTGCCGGAGTATACGCCAGAGAGAGTTTCTGTGAATGCAGTCGAAAGCCTTTTCAAAATTGACAAAGTTTGCATAGAATGGCATGTTCCATTCCTGGCACTGCTCCAGGATCTGCCACACGATCTTCCTTTCCTAAAACCTGCCTGTTCTTTGTGCAACATTGGGTCAAGAGCTTCTGAAATTCTGTCAAGGATCACCCTACTGAAAACATTGCTAGTGATAGTCAACAGAGTGATCCCTCTCCAGTTTTTGCAAAGGCTCCTTTCTTTGGTAATTCGAAGATCAGCCCCAACTTCGAGTCACCTCGTGTTTCTTCCACCTCCCTTATACCTTCAAAGACCTCTGTCAAGGTTCCCGTGGTGACCTCTCCTCCAGCTTTCAGCATCTCTGCACTCACACAGCCGGCACCCAGTGCTTTCCCTGACTTCATGGTCCTGATTGCTTTCCTCACTTCTTCAACAGATGGTGGGTCTGTGCTGACCTGCAGGTCCTGTTTGCTTTCTGGAATTTCTGTTTGATTTCTTGGTGCTTCCTTGTTGAGGATGGTCTCGGAAGTGTGTTTTCCATCTCTGGGTCTGTTTTGCTTCAATGGTGACAATATTTCCATCCACATCTTTCACTGGAACATTGCTATTTTTAAAACTGCCGGTCAGCATTTTGGTTGTCTTGTACAGTGTGGCCATGTTCTGTGTCTGTGCTGCTGTTTCTCCTTCATCCGCCAGATTTTCGATAATGTCTCTTGTCTGCTTTCGTCTTCCCTTTGACTTCGTTGTCCTGTTTTGAGTATCTACTCTGTTCCTGTTCCTTCAGTCGTTGAAATTCGGTGTCGTTTAGCTTCTTTTTTGTTGCTTTTCTTTCATCAGTTGTTGTCCTTGTGTCTGATTTGATCATTTCCTCCTTCTTTTTTCTTCTGACAAGTCATCTTGTGTATTTCCACTGTATTGTGGCTTTTTCCACACAAATGTCTTCTAACATTACATGTGCACTGACATTGTTGTGTTGCAATAAACCTATCTTGATTGCAGCTGAATGCCGAGCCTCACATGGCTGAAGCGTTGATGACAAAGGCAGCGGCTTACGATGACGGTTCTCCTGAACAAATCAAGGTATCTCGAATGGTTGTCTTTCAACATTAGGCTACAAAGCTATACTATTATTATTATTGGTATACAATAGTGTACTTGTGTGTACACATTGTTTCTAGTTGTTTCCAACACTCAGCAACATTCTGTTAACTGACTAGTCTGTACATGTTGTGGTTACTACAATTTCATGATGTCACAATTAAGGTCTCATTCAAATAGTCAGCCTTTTTCATCCTCAATGGGTCTTTTCCATCCCCAATTAACAAGATAGGACTGACATTAACGTGATCATCTGAGTCACAAGGGATACACAGTCCCCAATGTTGAAAGCCAGGTTTTTACACCAAACACCCATGACTTGTCCGGGTCTTGTACCCAGAACTGTGGCAAGTGGATGTGATAATCACTACACTACACACCTCTAAATATATATATATATATATATATATATATATATATATATATATATATATATATATATATATACAAACATATATATGTGATTTGATGTCCCGTCAGTCATACAAGTTCTGGTGATGTCCACAGTCAGCTGTCTCCAACCAATCCTGTATCTTGTTATTTCTCTCAACTCGTCCATCATCAGCTATGTTGTCTTTGATCTCAGCCATCCGTCTCATGTATATATGAGCAATTCTCAAAAGGTCATCACAACTAATCCATTTTTTTTATTAATTACTTTATCAGTATGATTAAAAGATAGTTGCTCATGGTACAGAGTTATTGGGGGATTTGTATTTCTTGAATGCATGAATTGATGCTTGAATGCATGTTATCAAATTAGTCATTTCCATTTTTACATGTCAACCTGTGATGATCAAAATTATTAGCCAATCAACACTACAGATACAGACAGAAAAACAACAAAGTATTTACATTATATAAAAAAATTCATCATAATGATGAACATCTGTGCATACCAGTTGGGCCCTATGATACTATGATGCGTGCGTGTCTGTAATAAAGTGTTTTGATTTTATTTGAAATTAGTCAAATAGTAAAAAACTGCAGTGTTATTAAATTTTGTGAAGGAAAATAAAATGATAGGTATACACTGTTCTTGGTACAACCATAAAAGAAAAGGACTTTTCGGAGCAATAGTTAAACTGTAAAAAATGCATTCAGGCTTGGAGGCCATATCATAACAATGACATGGATACGCCAGAATGAATACATACGAGAGCCACTAAACTGATTCCAGAACAGAGATATCTTTAGTTAGTTCATTTTTAAAGAGGACAATAAATAAATGGAAAAAATTATCTACTGACTGTGTACATTTTAGCAGTGTGTATATGTTTAAAACAAAATAGATATTCCTAAGTGCAGTTTAATGTCAGATTCATATGGATATCAAGCATTCATTCATGAATACGAATCATGCATTTTCCCTCTCGCCTGTGGAAATGTCCATTTGTATCTTAATCTGATGTGGAGGAGAGACCTCCCTGAGGATGTCCTCGCAGTCAACCACACCCTCATCCTTTTGTTTCTTAATCTGATGTGGAGGAGAGACCTCCCTGAGGATGTCCTCGCAGTCAACCACACCCTCATCCTTTTGGCCCTACTAATTCCATTTGCCCCTGGATGGGGTGATGTATGTAGCCTGGAAAGTGTTGATGCCATAGATGCTACAGATCTTTGCAATGAGCCAACGGTGACCCTAGGTGGCAGCAGTGGAGGTCCCATGATCACTGGGTCAAGCATTCAAACAGAATCGTCTACATACAGAATCAAAATTAATATAATGCCCATAAAACAGAGAACAAAATAATCTCATATTTAGATCCACTACTTACCTTTATATCTTTGCTGAATAACTATGAAACATATCTCACTAAAAGTTATATTTCTTATGTACCTATCTGTAAGTTACATTCGGACAGAATCACAAAAACTGCCATAGAGCTTGTTTCAAATACATCAAGTGAAATCACACTAATTAATGTATTTCAAGGTAATCTACAACAATACAAATTCCAAGTGTATTCCAATATAGTGTATGCCTAACCTGCAGCCGGCAGTCCATGTGTTATTTGTTAGTACCTGCCAGCATTTGGCCTTTTGCAGAATTACATTACCTGGTACATTGTTTATGGAATCACAAAACTAAAAAACACCAAGAAAAAACAGGTTCTCATTCCAGAATTATAAATGAAAATATTATTGAATATACTAATTGAGTAAGATATAATGCAGTGGTCATGCTATGTTTTTTTAGCTTAGTACTAGATGTGAAACAAAAGGGAAACAAAAGTCATGGTTTTGGGCCTATACACCTGTAAGAGTTACTAAAACATTTCATGGGCCACGCCATACTGTTAGATAACCCAATGTCAAGGGTGTTGTAGTCTGGCGAGATTCGCTGTGTGTGTGTGTGTGTGTGTGTGTGTGTGTGTGTGTGTGTGCGCGCGCGTGTGCGCGCGTTACAACAATGTTACCATTCCAGTCAATAATGATTTGCCACCCAACCACATACTAAGACTGCCACAACAACATCAGCTGCAAGGAACCAAGAAACTGGAAAGTTTGATGTTCCTCGTTGGCCTGTATATTATGTCCCTATCTTCATTTGGAAGAACACTGTCTTGTTGTACCAGTTTGATGTTCTCCGTTGCGCTACATATGTCCCTACATTTGGAAGAACACTGTATTATGGCACCAGCCTGACCAGTTCGTCAGTTTAGATGTTTGAAAGTTTGAATGACAGTGATAACAATGTGTTTTTCATATTTTTTTGTCTTCGGTTCGTCAAAACTTGCCCTGTCTATCATACAACAATTGATGTTACAACTTAACCGAATGTGTGCTACAACTTATCCCGATCCGAAGCAAGTTGTAACAGTTTCATGAATTGCCACTGTACTTGTAAAAGAGACCTGGGTAAACACAGTACCAATCAATGATGGAGATATGTCTTTCCAATTTAGCCTAGTTACATTTTCTGTTTATTTAATAGCATCTCCAACAAGTGATGTAATGTTAACATTTTTACAATGAATCCCGGTCTCCCCTATATTACAGGCAAACTGTGTAATCAGTCATTTGTGTAGTGCCTGACATTTTTCACTCAGACATTTCATGCAATGCCTGGATTACAGGTGCAGTTATTTTGTAAAATCACTGAAATGTCAGTTACAATTGATCTTCATTGTATATCTTAAATATAATGTTCAAAATGTAAATGGACTAGATATACAACGCAACAACAACATTATCCATATAACTTTAATTATAACTCTACATCTTCTAGTACATCTACATTTGTCACACATCAATGTATTAAAAAAACATCCCCAGACAAATTGTAACATAACAATATCATGTGAAAAATGTCACTCTGGGGAGTACATCTCCAAGCCATGACGGAATTGTTTACTTACTTGGACAGTTCAGACTGTTGTCATTACGCTGTTACACTTACTCACTTGTACCTGTTACACTTACACACTTGCACCTGTTACACTTACACTTGTACCTGTTACTGCTGTACTTTATCTGACCACTGCTACAGTCACAGTTCACAAGCCCCTGTCCACCAGTAGCTGAACATTTGAGCGCTTGGCAGAGAGATTTGGTGTTTATCTTGGTTGATGTCCAACTGGGTGAGAAGCCATTGTGAGCACAAGTCAAACTGGTTGCACAAGTATTTGTTCTTAAGAATCCCCCTGTTCACAACAGGTCATTTACATCATGGTCAATCAATCGACAGTGATGGCCCCCAGGTCCTGGGTGTCGTCACTGTAACATCCTGGGGCGCTGGATGTTCCTCTAGAGGTCAGACCACAGTTGAACTTCCTGTTTATTGTTTCACACGAATGTAGGGCATATTAAATTGTGATATGTGAAATTAAGCAATTCATATGATGTGACATAAGTGCGGTTGAGCAGGCATATTCACAGGTTTGTTTATAGAAGCTATTGGCTGTAAAATAGCGCATTTTTTTAGAGTTTACAAGGCAGAGGGATTTATGTTTATGGTTACAAGGCCCATAACAAGTGCAATAAAACATAGGAAAATGTACCTACACATTAGTCCAATGACACAGCTCATTGTGTTATTGATGATGTATTCATATTTCTCACTAATGTATAAAACCCTTCTCACAATGCATCTGCAAACGTGCGATGTACGGTTCCATAAAAAAAATTTGTTTTGTGGCCTGCCACAAGTTATTACCATTTTGTGTGCCACACAATGTGTGTCCAAAGTATCCTGCCGAGACATCACATTATGTGATAAATCCATGTTGTGTTATTAATATTTTGTGATGCATTTACCTCTATGAATGCTGCCGACGTACGGTTTCACAAACAATATTGAGAAGTCAGGGATTTGACCAGAAGTGTTAATATTGTTATTTGTAATTCCAAAGATACATGCCATTATAGTTCAATATTAACTGTGTCTGACACATGCAGCTCGAATAATAAAACTGCTTTAAGGAAGTCATTATGAAAATATTTCACAAAAAGGAACAAAAATTACCCATTTTTCGGCAACAACACTCAGCGTTTTCATGGTACGTATGCAAAAGTAGGGTTCCAAAAAAGCCCTAATCAAGACGCATACGTACGACCTAATTTCAACCATCTACTCAGTTTATTGAAGTAATGGTCCTAAATATTGTTTGTGAGCATTTCGTGAGAAATGACCATATATATATATATATATATATATATATATATATATCAGCTTCTGTGAAGTGAAAAAACAAATCAAGCAAAGCAGCAAAGTCCCGCTAGTTGCAGTGTCAAATTCGTGGTCGGGTCAGTTAGCTGAATCCTGACACCACCAAACATGCTAGAAGTTGCCAATGCATGCATTCCACCAGTTATGTCCCATGGAAGGAACTGCGGACGGATTACTACATTATATTTTAATTAAACTTAAGTCGGCGATTCCCCTTGGCGAATTCATCAATGACGTTGTCATGGTTCAGTTTGATATCACGATTGACGTACATATGAGCAAGTCCATTAAGATGTTGCTCATCCATCGTAGATCTCAGGTAGTTCTTGAGGTACTTCAGATCACTCTGCTGCAGCTGATGTGACAGGGAGAGTGGCAAATATAAGCAGCAAAGTCGCGATACATGTTTATGTCCCCAGCAGTGTAGCAACTCTCAGGGCATCGAGCACCTGGCCAGGTCTGCTAGCCGAATCCTGGCATCTCCTCCTCCGCAGCCATCTTGTTTCCTGGCAGAAACTGTAAGTACATCGTCACCCCTTCCTCAACTGCGGAAAAGTCTCTCGCCAAACAGAAGGTCAGTATGAGTGCTCTGAAGAGAAGGGCCTTGGCACTGGTAGATACAAAGCGATCCTGCCGCTGTACAGGTGTCCAGGAACAGATTGAACAAAACACGCCTGTAGTACAGCAAAACAGAGTCGGCAGGAAGGTTGAGACGATGTCTGCCTGTTTGTTATTCACGGCATTTGGATTGGTCTACCATCGACCTCCTCTTCCTGAACAAACAGTCTGTCAAACATGTCTCTGCTGCGAAAGTTCTACAACACATCAACGCAGTCTCGCACTGATTCAGATGTGATGATCAGTCCACATATGCGGCAGTAGGGATGGTGTCTCAGATGTGTATTTGAACGCCGCTGTTCTTCCCGGACATGGCAGCGGCACCATCGTAGCCTTGTCCTACTATGTTTGTTGAGTCTACTCCAGTATCTGCCAGGATCTGTAGCAACTGAGCAGCAAGCCCAGCGCCGGTGAGGTCGTGAGTAGTGGCAAAGCACAATAGTCTCTCCTTCAATGTGGCGTCAGACGTAGCACAGACACGCTGATTTCCTCTTGTCTGGAGAAATCTGTTGTTTTGTCGGCCGGCAGTGAGAAGAACTTTGCATCACACACCTCAACAACAATTTGTAGTTGGATGACTTTCGCAATTGCCTCAATTCTGTGATAATGGTGATAGGTATGTGGCATTTCGTGCAGTGTTCATTATATGGTGACGAAATATGTCATCATTACAAGTAATCATCAACTGCAAATTTTGCAAAAGGGCACGTATGTTTCCCTCTGTATGGATGATCTGATTACCAGCCTCTGTTGTGTTGTCTGGAAGCGGCAAAGCACCAGAATCATGATGGCCTATTAGTGACAAACCGAGTCGTCCGAGGAACTCGATTGCCTGCAGAATTCGCCTCGATGCAGATCAATTTTGTCACGCTGAAGCGGAAAGGAAGAGTCGAGTTATTGCGTGATGTCATCGAGCTTTGTTTTCGGAATTTTCATGAAAAACGTTGGCCAGATGGGTGGTCAAATGGCCATCTGTCCCAGTCAGGTGTGCATCCTTCTGCAAGGGCGCCTTGACCAGTCAATCTAGCTTCACCCCGCCAGCTTCATGTGGTGCAAAGAGGTCGCACGCCTTGCAAAGTAAGCCCTTCTTCAAGGCAGAATATGCAAATACACTATACGCCCCGGAAATATGTTGCCTGCCCAAATATTTCCTCCTCAGTTTGCCGCTGTCCATGCGTTCAGTGTACGGCCACAAAAAATCATCTGGACAAGTCCAGGCATTGTCCAAAATGGTCAAACGCTCGTGATTGGTCAACTTGCATGACCGATATCCACTGGCAAAGCAGAACAAGGACCAGTGACATCTGTTTCCGGACGGGCCACAGGAGTAGGGCGCTTAGGTTGAGGTGCCCCAAAGAAGTAGTGACAATAACTAACTCATGCACTAATGGCGCTAGCATTGGCGTAGTCTGTAGAATAAAGAATACACATGCTTACGCAAGTTTTTTAACTTGTTTAAGGAGTTAATGCGCAGCAGAGGTTTATGGGGCTTTTGACCGTGTGCAGGAATTTCATAGGCCAAATTGTCGGAAAATTGTTTGCAGAAAAATGTCAATATCCCACCTAGCAGAAGTAAATAAAACCAACAGTGCATGCCTAGAAACATAAGGAATGCCATTGTTGGAAGCTAATCAAAAGCAATATCAAATGTTACGCCTGTATCCATCCCTGCACAATATCACGTGATTTAGTGGTCACCGAATTGATTGATATCTAAATAACTAATAGGCTTTTGATGCAATTATTGGACATGAAAATTAAAATTGCAACATATATGGTTTGTAATCGATGTACTCTTTAATAGTAAAACTACAGTCATACGATTGGAGAGGAATTATTCGTCAATACTCGAATATATTTTCCTTTTAAATATTTTTTTGAGAATGCCACACTCCAAATAGCATTAACTGAAACAAAACCCGCAAGTGTCTCATTACAGCACAGCAGTAGGGAGCATTTACACATCTAATATAACATATATTGTCCGGCTTATAGAGATGTACCAGTACCTACTAAATTCTGACAGATGGAAGCACTTTATTATACATGCAGATCTCACATTCTGTAGCTTACATTTAACCGGAATTTCTGCTGCCTAGCGACTTGAAAGAACTAAATGGCATGGAAATTCAAGGACTGTGGAGGCGGGTGAGGCTAATAACTGAGATTATGTCGAGCAGGTTGTGCAAAATGTTAAAATTGTTGGTTACGTTCGAGCATGTAAAACACTGTGGTTTGTCCCCCATTAGTGAGCCATGCTACCATGTAGTGGCTCACTAGGTTATTGAAAAAAATTTATTTCCAAAGCCAAAGGGGGGGCATGGCCCAGTGCCCCCTCTAAATATGCCACTGTACTGTAAGCTAAACTAATTTCTTTCTAAGACCTTGTTCATATTGATCAATGTTTCTTCTTGTGATTACTCAAGAACAATTACACTGCATTTATAAATAATCTTTGTTACTTTGTTCTCTTTCTATGCAGACTTACAAGGAAGCACTGACTCTTGCACTGCGTGTGGTTGGTGAGAATCACAATACTACATGCATTCTCTACTACAATATGGCGATCTACTACAGGGACACAGACAATAATGACTTGGGCTATGAGTACTCCAGGAAGAGCTATCGTGTCAGCTGTGAACTTTATGGGAGACATCACCCTGCAACCCTCGACACTGTCACCCGTCTTAATTACCCAGAGTACGTGAGAATTGCTGACGAGAGAGGTGATGACGTTCCTGAGATGCCAGACTCAGACCAAAGCTCAGACCCAGACTCCAACTCGGACTCAGGCTCGAACACAGACTCAGACTGAGATGTCTGAGTGACAATGACTTCATTCTAGAAATTATTTTAAGAAATTTTTGTTTTGTTGACAAATTAAACAAAAGACCATAAGATATCCATAGCAAACAGTGCGTATGTATGTGCGTGTGTGCAAATTGTGTGTACTTTTGGTATATTTTTGATAATGTAGATCTAGTAGGTTCAGCATTTCAAACTTGTGCATGTAACAGTTGGGATAAGTACATAAGTACACATGTAGATCATATGTAGATCACATAAATATCACAGAGATCACATGTAGATCACATAAATCACATGTAGATTACACATAGATCACATGCAGATCACATGTAGATTACATATAGATCACATGTAGATCACATGCAGATCACATGTAGATTACACATAGATCTTCTACATGAGCCAGAATTTCACACCGGCCGTCTCCCAAAACTATTGCAACTGCTCTTGTTAGTAGTAGACTTGACTATTGTAATTCCCTTAACATAGTATTACTATTAAGGACATCTTGAAACTTCAACATGTACAAAATTGTTTGGCTGAAGGGTAGTTACCCGGTATCCTCGTTTCTCTCACTCAGTACCACTTCTTAAATCATTGCATTGGCTCCCTGTCCTATATCACATTATTTTTAAGATCTGTACAATTACCTATCAAGCACTTTCATCCAAGTAACCAGCATATTTACATTCACTGCTCACTCCTGCAAGACAGCCCAGACAGCTTCGATCATCTAATTCTAATCTACTTTTTGTTCCCAGTGTTAATACAAATGTCGGAACTAGAGCTTTTCAGTTGCCACTGACTCGGAACTCACTCCCTGTTAGTGTTAAGTATGTAGGAAATATAACAACATTTCGCCATAAATTAAAACCCACCTTTTTAAACTTACTTATCCTCCATAGCTCCCCAGCGTACCAATCCAACTGGAACTGCTTATCGATTATGAACTGCTTAACCCCTTTTGTTTTGGTGCACTGCCGAGCTGGGTCTCCCGAGGATTTTAGCGCAATAGAAGTATTTTATATATTATTATTATCTATTAAAGAAATTATATTTGATGTCTTAACCTCTCCAGTTCTAGTGTTGTTAAGTCACATTCTTTTAGGTGTTTTTAATTTCTAGAATCAGCTACAGAAACAAAATATTAATGTCTGCTTGTGGCTATGGAATTATTTAGGTTAAACACTGAGGTCCTTTATAAAGGTGATCATGTAGTGTCATGTGTCTCCAATTCTAATGTTGGGTGATACTTTGTGACTTCAAGCTTGTTATCAATTCTTGTGGTTGCTTCTTGGGGGTGATCTCAAACCGTCAGTGTACACCCCTACACAACATTGGTTACATTAGGGGACGGGGGTTAACAACTGTTTCATGTAGTATGACAAATCAATATATTTGTTACCAAAAATATTGTATATTTTCAAGTCACAGTTGACATGGGTGCTGACTTCCAGTGCACATAAGCAGTGTTGTCAGGACGGTTGAATATGAAAGGTATATGACGGTTACAGTGTCAACGACGATGACATTTTCACGGGGTATTTCAGATGGGTGTAATTCAAAGTTTCATATACTATATACTGGTGAGGGGGGTCAGAGGTTAAACATAATCAACTGTGTGTAGTGTCATATATCAGTGTTTTGAGGACAACAAAGATAGTAATTGTGGGATGGTCCATCTAAAGTAAATATAAAACCATTTTGGTGACATCCAGGAGTGTTATACTGTTACAATACTCCATTCTTGCATTGGTCACATCAAGTGTTTCTCAATTCTTGATTCTGTCGCTTGTGTAAATTGATTACTGATTCTTGTATTGTATGACTTGTATTTTTGACAGTGCTCACATCACACAAGTTAACATAGCAGTGCAAGACAAGCGCAGGCGTGCATATACAATAAATATATTAATTTTGTTGTACAGTATACACTACTTATATTGCTATTTATTTATGCTGTTTTTTTAGACTTACAGGTTGACAGTACAGAATGTAAAAAGGACGGTGTTTTACATTGCTATTTATGTGCTATTTTGTTTATTTACATCACCCACCTTAAAACTACTTCTACAATTCAGTTTTTTACTCGTCTCATTTTAGGATCATTTCGAAAAAACATCAAATCTACCTGGTATACATGGCAACACGCAAGCTTATTTGTGCAGATATATTCTTTAGTTTTTGTGAAATCATCGGACAAGCTGATATATTAATTTTTGCATGGCCCAGTCAAAATTCTGCGAAACGGAAACATTGTCCAGGTCTATATACTATTAGTTGTCCAGGTCTATATACTATTAGTTGTCCAGGTCTATATACTATTAGTTGTTCAGGTCTATATACTATTAGTTGTCCAGGTCTATATACTATTAGTATTACGTGAGGATATTCACAATTTTAGCAAGTTATCAATTCTTTCAACAATTTCAACAAAAGTTCTCACTTTCTATTAAACCACCTGTGCATATCACACGGCTGAATGAATTTTTTAACTCGGCATTCAAGTCTCTTTATGAAGCAGCTGTGGACGTTTACTGTGTAGGTCAACAGAACAGTCATTATTTTGTGAGATAACATCCACACTTGCCAACATGTTATACAGTTCCAACAAGAAACTGTGTTTCAGTATACAGCATTCGCCATGTGAACATTCATGCACTGTGATAATTAGCAACCTGTGATAAAATATTGATGATTGAAACTGTTTTTAAACACATTTGTTGTTGAGTTTTTGTTTGTTAATGCCTTTGTTCTTGTTTCTGTCTTACAGGGGAGAACTGTGATATTTAAATGTCAATATTTATATTGATAATTACAGCTTTTTAGTAATCAAGAATATGTTAAATACATATATATATATATTTCCTTTGTTCATTGTTTCTTATTTTTCAATTTATATTTCAATTTGAAAGTCAGTGTCAACAACAGACAAGTTTCGTATGTCTGGGCATTTAGCCTTCTGTTTTTCATCACACCCGGAATTACGCAACAATATTCTCACGTCTGTCTTTGGCATTGCCATGATGCACCATAAACTCCCTCCTCTATAATCTATCACGCCAACTCCCTCCTGTATATTCTGTCACACCAACTCCCTCCTCTATACTCTATCACGCCAACTCCCTCTGTATTCTATAAGTCTTCTCTTCTCTAAGTAATGAACTATTTATGCCAGAAGGGTATCATTTCGCCTTGCTAATCAGTATATTTAGTAGTTTGCGACTACCAATTATGAAACATCAACCCCACTAAGAAAAATGTATATGTTATCAATATGTATTGATCACTGGTGTGTGGATATAGGGCATATCAGAACAGGTATGTGCTAACATATACCACGTAAATCAGGCCTTTGCTACAGAACAGAATACAAACTACAATGGTAAATTTCAGTTCGCAGAACATCATATAGTTTGTTAGGTACACCCAAAGTATTATTTGGAGGTCAAATGCGCCCATATAAATTTTACAAAAACAACCACCTGTAGTTTATATAATACAATGGCCTAAACTTGGTGGATGCGTGATATTGGTCTGTCTCAACCACAGCGTGATACTGGTCTGTCTCAACCACAGCGTGATATTGGTCTGTCTCAACCACAGTGCACACAGAAAGCCACGCGACGAAGAAAAACAAAAGGACACAATAAAAACAACATTATAATTATACACTTCAAGATAAATGAACAGTTAACCTACATAAACTAACATGTTATAAGTTTATTGTCTAACACACCCCACCTCAAAATCCCACTTATGTTTAAGCCAACCTCCCACAAAGTTTTCAGTAAATTTCCAGTATTCAATCCTTGAGACAAACTCCATGTTTTATAGGTGTGTTTTCTGTGTACAACGCACACAACGCATTTAGGATATGAAACCACACTTACTGGGTAATTAAAAAATCGGGTTTTAACGTAAAGGCTAGACACTGAGAGGTCCCATTGATCTATGAATCAAATGTGTTAGTGAATTAATCTATATTACTGAACAGTGCATATTTTACATGTTCAGTGGTGTATATTTCAATGCACTCAACTTGAACAGGGTATCATTTTGACATCAGTCTAAAATGTGTTTAGGGAGGTTCAGTTAGTGAACATCTCAAGGATTGTATATTGGCAATGTTTTGAGTACACCCTGGGTTCCTGTCACACCCCCTGGGTTCCTGTCACACACCCTGGGTTCCTGTCACACCCACTCTATAATGAAACATAGGTTAGCTGATGAGTATCCACATAGACGTAACATCTACATCAAGCTGTCACATTATGTAAATTAACTTACTGCACTGGGGCATACCCGCACATGCCTATGCAGATATGCCCCAAATGACTGGCAGGGGAAGATCGTAAATTTTCCTCATTCCACAAATATTATCGTTATTATGGCTGTGCATTTAGTTTGCCTCCATAGTCCATATACACCCATAAGTTATTATGGCTGTGCATTTAGTTTGCCTCCATAGTCCATATACACCCATAAGTTATTATGGCTGTGTATTTAGTTTGCCTCCATATACACCATAAGTTATTATGGCTGTGTGTTTAGCTTGCCTCCATATACACCATAAGTTATTATGGCTGTGTATTTAGTTTGCCTCCATATACACCCATAAGTTATTATGGCTGTGTATTTAGTTTGCCTCCATATACACCCATAAGTTATTATGGCTGTGTGTTTAGTTTGCCTCCACATACACCATAAGTTATTATGGCTGTGTGTTTAGTTTGCCTCCATATACACCCATAAGTTATTATGGCTGTGTGTTTAGTTTGCCTCCATATACACCCATAAGTTATTATGGCTGTATATTTAGTTTGCCTCCATATACACCATAAGTTATTATGGCTGTGTGTTTAGTTTGCCTCCATATACACCCATGAGTTATTATGGCTGTGTGTTTAGTTTGCCTCCATATACACCCATAAGTTATTATGGCTGTGTGTTTAGTTTGCCTCCATATACACCCATAAGTTATTATGGCTGTGTGTTTAGTTTGCCTCCATATACACCCATAAGTTATTATGGCTGTGTGTTTAGTTTGCCTCCATATACACCCATAAGTTATTATGGCTGTGTGTTTAGTTTGCCTCCATATACACCCATAAGTTATTATGGCTGTGTGTTTAGTTTGCCTCCATATACACCCATAAGTTATTATGGCTGTGTGTTTAGTTTGCCTCCATATACACCCATAAGTTATTATGGCTGTGTGTTTAGTTTGCCTCCATATACACCCATAAGTTATTATGGCTGTGTGTTTAGTTTGCCTCCATATACACCCATAAGTTATTATGGCTGTGTGTTTAGTTTGCCTCCATATACACCCATAAGTTATTATGGCTGTGTGTTTAGTTTGCCTCCATATACACCCATAAGTTATTATGGCTGTGTGTTTAGTTTGCCTCCATATACACCCATAAGTTATTATGGCTGTGTGTTTAGTTTGCCTCCATATACACCCATAAGTTATTATGGCTGTGTGTTTAGTTTGCCTCCATATACACCCATAAGTTATTATGGCTGTGTGTTTAGTTTGCCTCCATATACACCCATAAGTTATTATGGCTGTGTGTTTAGTTTGCCTCCATATACACCCATAAGTTATTATGGCTGTGTGTTTAGTTTGCCTCCATATACACCCATAAGTTATTATGGCTGTGTGTTTAGTTTGCCTCCATATACACCCATAAGTTATTATGGCTGTGTGTTTAGTTTGCCTCCATATACACCCATAAGTTATTATGGCTGTGTGTTTAGTTTGCCTCCATATACACCCATAAGTTATTATGGCTGTGTGTTTAGTTTGCCTCCATATACACCCATAAGTTATTATGGCTGTATATTTAGTTTGCCTCCATATACACCATAAGTTATTATGGCTGTGTGTTTAGTTTGCCTCCATATACACCCATAAGTTATTATGGCTGTGTATTTAGTTTGCCTCCATATACACCCATAAGTTATTATGGCTGTGTATTTAGTTTGCCTCCATATACACCCATAAGTTATTATGGCTGTGTGTTTAGCTTGCCTCCTTATACACCCATAAGTTATTATGGCTGTGTGTTTAGCTTGCCTCCTTATACACCCATAAGTTATTATGGCTGTGTGTTTAGCTTGCCTCCATATACATATATATTGTAACCATTTATCCATATGATATTAGTTTGGTTTGCTACTGTGACAACCACTAGTATTACTCCTGGTCAATTTGAGCCATTTGACATCTCTCTGTGGGTGCAGGTATTGATATTCTGGCCAAAACTTCCCCCACCCTGTAATATTGCAAGTGCCTTTTTGTCGAAGGTGGGGGAAGTTTTTTGGCCAGGAAATCGACTCCTGCACCGATAGAGATGTGCAAAGTAATTCAAAATAACCAGGAGTGATATGTCTATAGGTGTCACAATAGCAAAATACCAATTTAAATTGGTTGAAGTGTTACAATTTTGTCTTACTGTGTATTTTTGAATAAAAATACAGTCGTGAATTAACAGTGCGGGGGTTGTTTTTGGCTAGCACATCAAAGCCAGCACTCACAGAGAGATGTCAAATGGCTCCAAGTGACCAGAAGTAAAGCCAGTGGGTGTCACAGTATCAAACACACATTGTAGTATGGTTAAATGTATAATGTTATCTTAACATGTATTTCGTTTGATAGAAAGGCGCTCATGACTAGTGACGTAATGAGGCAAAGGGCCGCCGGGGGGAAGAGTAAAAAATGTCGTCCCCCAAACAAAGAGCAAAATAATGTTATAGCTATGCCTAGGGCTAGGTATAACACCTTATCATTGCTCCTACATCACAGTAGCAATTAGAAATGAAAAATATTTAAACAACAAAACCCCCTTGCATCGGCCAACAATTACTGAATATATAGTGGTCAAAACTAATATAATTATGTTAATATAACATTATTCACTGCGAGCTCGTTCTTTCCGAAACTGTCACCACAACAACAACGATGGGCCAACGAGACGGGGAGTGTCACGTGTCTCGTTGTGGATGAGGTCATGCAGTCCTTTCTATGTTTGTGTGAATACACCAACTACTGGGTAGGTTGGTAATGGGCAATCCAATTGTATTCAAGTCTAACAAGCATTGCCGCTGTGCACACAGTATAATATAATCAGTGTCTATCCAGATTGTACACAGCCAGATGCATGAGTAAATTACTTATTCAAATACTCCACGTAAGCTGGTATGTATTACGCGTGAATATACAATACCAGACACTAATCACATTAGTGATGTTGTCAAACGTAGCTAGCAAACTGTTAGGCGAAGTTACAGCATGCGAAACTGTTACAGATAAAGTTACATCATACAAAACTGTTACAGATAAAGTTACAGCATGCGAAACTGTTACAGATAGTTACAGTATACAAAACTGTTACAGATAAAGTTACATCATACGAAACTGTTACAGATAAAGTTACAGTATACAAAACTGTTACAGATAAAGTTACAGCATGCGAAACTGTTACAGATAAAGTTACAGCATACAAAACTGTTACAGATAAAGTTACATCATACGAAACTGTTACAGATAAAGTTACAGCATACGAAACTGTTACAGATAAAGTTATAGCATAAGAAACTGTTACATATAAAGTTACAGCATACGAAACTGTTACAGATAAAGTTACAGCATACGAAACTGTTACAGATAAAGTTACAAATATACGAAACTGTTACAGCTAAAGTTACAGTATACAAAACTGTTACATATGAAGTTACAGTATACAAAACCCAAGGGAAAATTATGCCTGCGTGCAATTTGAGATGTACACAAAAGTGAGGGGTATAACCCCCATGGCCCCTGTTTGCATTGGGTGGCCTAACCCCCACTAATGTTTGTTAGTTTTCCCGCAAGCTCCAAATTTTTTTTTTGGCCAGCGAGGCAGCATGTCTGGTCTCTTGAGCATCTAACACAGGTACGAAATGGCATGTTTTGAATCATTGTTGTCTTGAATTTTCACAAAACATTCACAGTACACGTAAATAGCAAACTCTTGCATCATCAACAATGGTCTAGCAGCCCACGAGAAGATCAGTCGCACGGAGAATAAGAAGGCTGACTTCTCAGTCACGAAAGAGTAACGACGCAGCCTTCAGAAGATGCAGGGTCAGCGGGCCCGAGACGAGACGAAGTCTGTGGAGATGAACGAGCGAAGGCGGATGGCTGGCCAGCCTCCGATCACCCTCCACGAGTTGACCGGCCAGGGAGGAGCTCGTGCAGTCGCAACACCTGTACTGACCGTCATACACCACAGCGCAGGAACCGTTGCCTGCTCCTCGTGTATTAACGTACCGTTATGATACGATTTCATTTTGGCTATGGGTAATGGTGATGGTGATGATGATGATGATGATGATGATGATGACTGTCCACACCTAACGAAATGCGATATTTTGCGAGTTGCTTACGGCGTGCGACATCCTCTGCGTCTCCCAACTCGGAAATTATATGCTATCACGCCAACTCCTTCTCTTTAATCTATCACGCCAACTCCTTCTCTTTAATCTATCACGCCAACTCCTTCTCTTTAATCTATCAAGTCAACTCCACAATGGGGTGTGCCAGACATCTGGCCGCGTACTTTAGCAGTTCTGCCGGGATGTAGTCGTAGCCACGTGTAAAGGTAAGTTCTTATATAGCGCGGTATCCAGTCTTTGGGACTGCTCAAAGCACTTCACCCCTTGGTTAGACTTGTTCATTACATCGCCATCTCGACTTCTCTTGGAAGCTTTCAGCCACGCGCGAAGACTATTCGTTCACATATCCACCTTTGTATCTAGCCAGAAACTCAATTATACAGCTGAGTGAACTGTGGAAACATGGGGTGAACGAAATTATCCAACTTTCGAAACGGCAGCAAGAAGATTCGAACCCGGGTTCTCTCGAATGAGAGCTTGACGTTCTAACCGACACGTCATCGCTCCCCACAACTTGCAATAAAGTTAAACGTCTCAGCATCCAAACGTTTGTATTACGTTACAATAACACATTCCAGCGCATGCTCCGCCGACAAAAACTACAAAGAAATCCACACGATTCGTCTGCTCGTCAAACATGATCTGGCGTCCATATTCCCAAATGTTGACATCGCGCTACGCCCGAGTCTCTGTCTGTTGGTATAAATGTTGACATCGCGCTACGCCCGAGTCTCTGTCTGTTGGTATAAATGTTGACATCGCGCTACGCCCGAGTCTCTGTCTGTTGGTATAAATGTGTAACTGGAGAACGTACATTTTTCGCAAAGGAAACGGATAAAAATGAGTTTGTTCATGTTAATCGGGTGCGACATTCTTCAGAAACTCGACTTTTCGTCCATTATTCTCGCTAAGAACATCCGAAAATGTGGTGTTTTTAATGTTGACTAGTTAGACCTATATCTGTTGAATGTCGTGATTTTTATCCAATTTCCTGTCTACCTGTGTGTGACCCCGGGAGCTCGGGGCTCATGACCCAGTTGCCCCTATGTTAATCCGCCGCTGAATGCTAGGCGTAGGGGAGACCGGGGCTAGTTATATACGGGGGAACGTTGGTACAAAATCGTTTTACGAAAGCATAGCACGCATATAGAGTCAACATCAACAGTAGTTGGCTGGAAGTCCACCAACGGGCACACTTCAAAATCGTGAGTTAATAAAACGAAATCAATCAGGTGTTGACAAAACAAAAAATATCTGATAATAATAATGTCTCATAATAATAATAATATCTGACACAGCCACTTTTTATGTTTCGTGAATGAAACTTGGCTTATGCCAAGTAGAAATTAAATTGAAATTCAGGATTTATCGTCCACGTGCATTCAGTTGCAAACGTTGTGTTTGGGGCAAGTTGTAACACGGCTCGGTGGCTCGTGCCGAAAGTTCTTTCAGACAATTACTAAAAGGACGAATTTTTTTTAACCACGACGTGTGAACGCTTTGTTTCATATGTGAAGCCTAGCATGCTGGTTTATAACCAGTGCTGTAAATGCTAGCAGCGTGATTGTATAAAACAAAATTTACAAATATCTCAGGTTACACGGCGGGTTACACATAAACGACAAATGGTTGGACTCTCGATAAGCCAATGGCTTCCTTATCCATCTTGCCATCTGGGTGTTTTGCATTGGATGGCAATCTTGTTCAATGTTTATGGCACACACCTATTTGAGCAATGATTAAGTATTGCACGATTTACAATGATTCAGCGCAGCCACGTCAACCCGACATTCACAACACCTCCAACAAAACAAAGACTAAAACCTACAACTGCGACCAGCCAACAGAATACTGAATAGATAGTGGTAAAAAATAATACATTTCAACATAACATTACTTTAGTGTCTAAGCATACATTTAGACAGACGGACTGATTCTAACAAACACTTCATTAGTTCACGCCATGTGCTTCACTCCCCGGATGTCTCGGGAGCATACGTTATTTCTCTTGTAAAACCAGACACAGGGATAATGTATTATTGCATATTATTACTGTGAACAGTCACGACATTACATCCCTCCTCTCTTTAAAATCAATGATCGTAAGTTCTGATTAGTTATACCATCATTCTCCTTAAATGTACACAATTGCAACATTATTACACAAGTGAGCAATTTCAACTTAAAGTCCTGTTGAAAATCTCTGATTCACAGTCTCAACTCAATGTTTCATTGAATGTCTCTTATTCACATACTCTTCTCAATGTTCTTGTGAATGTCTCATACACATAACTCAAAATTAATTTCTTACAATTACTTGACTGATAGCATCACTAGTGTTCATACACAAACTAATGCAGTCCTCATTTTGGAAGCAGAGGTTACTAGCACATGCTCCCAAAAGACTAGCATGGTACCATTAATCAAACAGCATTATTGTAGCTATGAATGATTAAGGTCTATTAACATAGTCTTTCATCCAAGCAGGTTTTCTGTTCCTGGTGGACCTAGATGGGTACCTAGGTCGTTCCACCATGTTCAGAGTAGCTGTGTCTTCCGCCTCACTCTCTTCAATTGGGACATCATCGTTCACGGAATGGTCCTCCATCGATTCACTTTCCATCGGCGGTTCCATCTTCACGTTCACCGGTTTTAACCTTGAAACGTTTCGAGTAACGACATGTCGTTCATTCCTAGCTGTGATCATCGGTCCTTGTCTAGCCACCACCTCATAGACCATGGGTTGGTACGGAGTAGAATATTTGTTGGTTCTCTGTTTCATCATGACTATGTCTCCTGGTTGGAGATTCGAGGATTTCGCCTTCGCTCTTTTGTCAGCATATTGCTTCATTTGAGACTTTGCTCTCGCATCTGCTTCTCTCATGGTTCTGTCAGACTTTGATGCCTCTTTGTTTTCAGGTAGGGTTGTCTTGATGTTCCTGTTAAAGAGCGCCGTCGCTGGAGATACTCCCGTCGAGCTGTGTGGCGTAGCTCGGTAACTGCGAAGAAATCGGTACATTTCCTGCTTCCACACTTTTCCTTCAAGTATTGCGCAACGAATCGCCTTTTCGAGTGTTCGCATGAATCTCTCCACTTCACTGTTAGCTTGCGGCCATTCTGGTGTTATTTTCCTGTGCTGGAAACCTGTGTACTCCGCAAAGGATTTGAATTCGGAGCTTTGGAATGGAGGTCCATTGTCCGATTTCACCACTTCCGGTATGCCATGAGTGCTGAATATCTTATCCAGTTTCGGGATCGTAGAATACGCAGATGTGGACCTAGTGATTTCCACTTCTGGAAAACGACTGTATTCGTCTATCGCAACTAACAAATAGTCTCCTGACGGGAATGGACCACAGAAGTCAATGTCAACATGTTGCCATGGTCCCTCCGGTAACTTTGACATTTTCAACGGTTCCATCGATGATTCCGGTAGATGTGTGCTGGCTTGACAGGCCATGCACCTCTTCACCCTCTTCTCGACTAGTACATCTATCCCCGGGAACCACACCTTTTCTCGGATCAAACGCTTTGTCTTGACCATCCCCTGGTGACCTTGATGCGCCAGTTCTACTACTCTTTCCTGGAGTTTTGTCGGGACAACCATCTTCGTTCCCTTCAACAGGAGTCCACCTCTGGTTACTGACAGTTCACTTCGAAGCTTCTTAAAAGTCTTCATTGTGTCAGTGTCTACACTTCTAGGATGTTCATTCCAGCGGCCCTTCTGCAGATTTTCAATCACCTTTTTTAGCGTGTTATCTTCAAGAGTTGCTTTCTTGACCTCTTCTGCCGACATTGCCTTTGGTATTGCGTGATTTTCGATGAAATTCACATACTGTTCTGCCTCCTTCGCAGATCTACTGTCTTCGGCATTTGGTCGTGTTCGTTCTACCATGTATCTTGACATGTAGTCTGCTGGGTTTTCTGGATTCTTCCCAGGTCGATATGTCACTTTGTAGTCATATTTGTCTTGCATTCTCATTAGCCAACGCTCAATCCTAGCATTCGGCTTACTTCTCGGGTTGTTAAATAACCCTTCAAGAGGTTTGTGATCTGTGATGATCTCTACAGACTTTCCATAGATGTAGAGATGGAATTTTTCGGTTCCCCATGCTACCGCTAGCGCTTCACGCTCCGTCTGGCTGTATCTCTGTTCTACTTCTGACAGGGCTCTTGAGGCATACGCAACTATCCTGCCTCCTTCCTCTTCTTCCGACTCTTTTTGTGCTAGGATTGCGCCAAGTCCTACTGGAGATGCATCCACTATCAGCTCAGTGTATTTCGTGGGGTCATAGTATGCCATTACTCTTTGTGACTGAAGGAGATCATGGAGCTTCTTCAAGGATTCGCCCTGTTCTTCTCCCCACTCCCAGGTAACCTTCGATCTTGTCAGTTTCCTCAAAGGTTCGGTGATGGTAGCAAAGTTCGGTATCGAGCGAGAGACGTAGCCAGCCATTCCTAGCAACGATCTCACTTCCTCTGCATTCTCCGGAGTCTTCATTTTTCTGATGGCCTCCAGCTTCTGAGGATCCGCTGACACTCCTTCTGGGCTCCAGACATGTCCAAAGAATGACAAATGTCTCTGGTTGAACATACACTTTTCTCTGTTGAGTGTAAGATTGGTTGCTCTCACCTGTTCAAACACTTGACGGAGGTTGTCAGCATGTTCTGCTTGTGTGCGACCATGTACCAGAATGTCATCGCTGATGTTGAACGCTTTCGGGATGCCCTGTAGTGTCGTCTGGATGGCATTCTGGAAAACTTCTGCTGCGGAGCTCAAGCCAAACATCAGTCGTTTGTATCTCCACAGTTTCTGATTTGCACTGAACGTAGTGATGTACCTTGATTCGGGTGCCAGCTCTAGTTGATGGTACCCTTTGTTCAGGTCAAGTTTTGTTAAGTACGATGACTCATTAAGTTCAAAGATGACGTCATCAACCGTCGGTGTCACGTGACGTTCACGTCGGATAGCTCGATTTGCTTCATGCATATCGACGCATATGCGAAGTTCATTTGGTTTCTTCGGTTTGGGCTGAGCGACTATTGGGCTGACCCATGGTGTTGGAACATCTACCACTTCCTCTATGATGTCAAGTTGTTCCAGTTTCTCTAGCTCTTCTTGAACTTTCTCTCTGATGTGGTATGGAATTCTTCGATGCCGATTCTGCATAGGTTGATTCGTCTCATCAATGTGCAGCTTGACTTGGACACCTTTCAGTTTGCCAATGCCTTCAAAGATGTCGCTGTACTCCTCACACAGTTTTGAGTAGCGATCGGTTGTTTTCTCAGGTATTGATTCCCCCACTTCGTATACTTCACATATTTCAGGGACATATCCAAGTAGTACAGCTGTTTCATAGCTTAGGAGATTGCCTTTCCCTTCACTCGTCACATATACTGTGCTGCTAACTGTCGCATTGTTTCCACTGATCTTGCACTGAATTTTCCCCGAATGTTCATTGGTCTCCCTGCACATGGGATGACTGGGTCATGCTCCTTAGTGAGTGTCGGACATTTTACTAGACTTCTGAATGTTTCTTCATCTAACAGGTTTATAGATGACCCCGTGTCAACGAGTATTTTGACAGGTGAGTTGTCAATTGTCACAGTCACTAATGATTTGTTGACATTGTTTACTTCCATCTCATTCTGGTACAGTGACCATATGTAATGGTCCTCTTCACCGGTTGGCTGTGTGTGGTCTACCTATCGGACCACCTTCCCCTGTTGTTTGAATTGTGGCTTGTCTCCACCTCGGCTTTGCTGTGGTCTGACCTCATTAGGCTTGTGTGGTGACTTGCAAAGTTTTGCAAAATGGCCTATCTTGCCACACTTGTGACAGGTTTTTCATTTAGCTGGGCAACTGTTTTGATGTGGAAATTCCCCGCCACATCTATAACATTGTTCACCATTTCTTGGTCTATCCATCTGCTTTCTTGTGGGTCTCCTTTGAATCATACTGACCGAGGTATTGACTGATACTGCTCTTTCTATCTCTTCAGCTTGTTGCTTAGACAGTTCAAATGATCTCCCCACACTGAGGAGTTTCTCCAGTGTCATTTCCTCACTCAACGCTCGTATTCTCAGTTTCTGGGAATTGCCCTTGGTAATGATATGTGTCTTGATTTCTCTGACAGATCATAGCCGACCTACAAGAATGGTGTTGCCAGGACCTGTCATCCCTAACGTCCGTACAAGATGAAGTCACACTGTAGTAGAATAAATGGGATTCGCCAGAAGAAACAAAGCCCCAAATCTACAGGAAACAATGGGTGCAACAACCAGGTCCATGTCCCCAAAAACGTACTGTTCACTTGCTGGTGCTAATATCGGTCACAAGTTCTGGAATAAAGCGTGCTAATTCTGCACTCACTGGTGAAAACAGTAACACGGAGCACCGAGCACCAGGATCAATGTGTTGATGCTACTTCGTGTACACAAGGACATATACACAAGGACATATACACAAGGACATATACACAAGGACATATACACAAGGAGATCAAACTCGACATCCAATCAATTATTGACAAGTACAAATGGAAGCTCCCAAGAAGGAAGCTTTTCATTAATCCTCTGATCGTCCATTGAACTGCAACTGAATGACGCACACTAACCACACATGCCTACGTACAATTCACTAATAGACAAACAAAGACAGGCAAGAGCTGTGTGCCTCGAAGACAACATTGAATGAAAACACTGTATCGTTTTATGATTGTCTACTAGTTATGGCTACTCACCAGACAAACAAAGACAGGCAAGAGCTGTGTGCCTCGAAGACAACATCGAATGAAAGTATTGCCGCAATCGAGTAACAGACCCAGCAGAAGAGCAAATACAAAAGGGTTGTTTTTATTCCATCAGCGCTGACAAGGTAAGTGGCGTATCAAACAAAGGACTATCTACTGAAAGATGATACAAACAGTAGATCAGTGAGGAATTCGTGAAGTTTTTCTTGTGTTACTCCGGAGGTAGATGTGCAGCCGTCGTCGAAACGGTCGAGCAGCTCGGCTTGAACTTCGGAAAGATGCCCGACCAAACACACGACGGTGCTGTGGATGTGACCGGGAAGACGAATGGTGTGGCAACTTTGATGCAGACCAATAACCACAAAAGATGCCCGAACAAACACACGACGGTGCTATGGATGTGACCGGGAAGACGAATGGTGTGACAGCTTCGATCCAGACCAATAACCACAAAAAATGCCCGAACAAACACACGACGGTGCTATGGATGTGGCCGGGAAGACGAATTGTGTGGAAGCTTTGATGCAGACCAATAACCACAAAAGATGCCCGAACAAACACACGACGGTGCTAGTGATGTGACCGGGAAGACGAATTGTGTGGAAGCTTTGATGCAGACCAATAACCACAAAAGATGCCAGAACAAACACACGACGGTGCTATTGATGTGACCGGGAAGACGAATGGTGTGGCAGCTTTGATGCAGACCAATAACCACAAAAGATGCCCGACCAAACACACGACGGTGTTGTGGATGTGACCGGGAAGACGAATGGTGTGGCAGCTTTGATGCAGACCAATAACCACAAAAGATGCCCGACCAAACACACGACGGTGCTGTGGATGTGACCGGGAAGACGAATGCTGTGGCAGCTTTGATGCAGACCAATAACCACAAAAGCAGTGCACTCGGTCATGTACTGAATATGTGTGTCGCGAACAGACGGACATTTAAGTGATAGAGCAATGTCTATGTCACGATTTCATCAGTAATAGCAGTGACGAACGTCTTTAATGTCTACCCAAAGTGGCAAGAAAAACAAAGCACAGAGTTGGTGACTGAGGGCAGTCGCAAAAAAGAATGGATCTTTTCAAGACGCGATGAGTTCATCGTAATGGTTGTGATACACAGGAGGTGTTCGCACAACTCTACCCCGGTGGTGAGGATCGACGTGTTCGACACGATCACACAACTCTAGCCTGGTGGTGAGGATCGACGTGTTCGACACGATCACACAAGTTCAAACTAGAACTGATTAAATGTTTAAGACCAAAAAAAACATGAATTTGTGAAATATATAAGTAAGCATATATTGTATAAATATATATGCTGTTTGGTTGATATTTCCTACGCACAATCTACTGTAGTTTATAAATAAAGGCCCCTCCCTCGCCAGGAGCCAGTTTGGCAGCAAATAAAGCTTTCCCGTCATAATTCCTGCCTCACGAGAGGCCGCTCCTCTTATCAAGTTGTTGCACCTTTGTAGAAAGGGTGGCCTTATAAGAGGGGGACTAACTGTGCGTGTGTGTGTGCGTGCGTGCGTGCGTGCGTGCGTGCGTGCGTGCGTGCGTGCGTGCGT
>SDWI01000993.1:211328-222146 GCA_009193005.1 Lamellibrachia luymesi | reverse complement strand
GATAACAAAGCGGTGAAGGCAACAGCCGCGCAAGTCTGAGCACAGCTCCACTGCATGGTTCGTCGACGGGGACACAGCGACTTCACGTCTTCGATCTCCGAACGAGACTGGTGATTCCGGGAACGCGGCATATGTGAGTGAATGCCGTCGGATTGCTGACGTTCAGTTGGTAATAATCCACCCATGACTCCAATGAACGAGCGTACTGTTGGTCCGCGTGGCGAGTGACGTTGCCATGACAGCGGCAGTAAACTGTTCACCGCCCCCGGGTCAAATTGTCGGTCGAGTTGTCTCGCATGAACACTTCTGAATGGGCGGGCATAACAGGCTATTTAAATATAGTCACCGAATTGTGTATCCAGATATCAATACAGTCTACGATAAACAATATGCATTTATGCTAATGCCGATACATTATCTTATGTTTCTATACTGAATATATCCGCGCAATCCCGAGATAAGAGGGGTGTCGTTAAAAATCGGTCATTGAACCTTCTTGTTTGAAATATTAGCTGTCAAAATGGTTTTACAATGGCATTGTTTGTAGGACAAAACGAATTAATTCCAAGCAACAACATTCGATGAATCGTATTTACTTTGCGATGTCTTACAAAAGGCATTTCTATTAAAATAATTTGGTCGGTGTCGAATGTGCAACTTGCGGGGAACATGCTAGTAATTCACGCAATAGTATCGAGTCATCGTCTGGATCATTTTTGAAAGGTCAATAATCGTCAACACAAAATGAGGTAAATCGTACATTATAGTTTGATTGTTTGATTCATTGTTTAAGGCTTAGCAGCACATAAATCTATATGGGGCTGTAGACTGGCATTCTGTCCAGAGCACTATGTTTTTTTTTGTAACAGCTGTCATACAATTCCAAATATGCAATCCACACTAAGACGCATCTCCCCTTCAAAACGACCTATTCAAGCTTGAACAAGATATCTGGCTCAAGAAATGTAAGTATCCTCTTTGCCAAAAGAACATTAGCAATATAGGACAAACTCAAAGACAAACAGCGATATTTGTAAACACAATTACTCTGGAAAGTCATACACCGTAGCCAAACTCCTTACCGATCTTTGATGGGAAACCCTCCAGACAAGAACAGTAACACGACTGTGCGTATTATATAAAATGGAACACACTCTGAAAGATATGAAAGATATCCCACAACATTTGCGTTAACAGAGTAATGAGTCTCCAAATTAGACATTCAACAAACACAGTAGGTTATTCCCATCTACAGTAGCAGAGTGGTATTATCTACTTCTAAGAATTGTTAAAGGTAATTCATTATATACATTCCAGAGCAGTCGCTTTCAACACCTAAGAGATTAAGCCGATCGACGGCTACCTGTCTTTGTCCACGTTGGGCGAGTGCAGCGTGTGTTCGATATCAGTTGTAAACAGCGTAAATAGGTCAACCGGGGGAAAGGTGACTGGGTAGAAATTAATTAATTAAATCGGTTAATTTTATTTTAGGTGCTGACGTCCACGTGCCATTTGTTTTGATGTGTACTTGAGTGGGCCGCAGTAGATCCAAAATTAGAGGGTCGGACTATCAATTGAGATGACCAGGGTTCGAGTCCACCGTGCTGTTGTTTCGAAACTTGGGCAATTTCGTTCATCCCCCATTGCCTGTGGCTTTCGGACGACACACTATAAGCCGTTGGTGCCATACACCTGCTGTCTATGTTAGGGGAAGTAACATATCCCACATATGGGGTAAATGTGCAACTTGCTAAATGCTAAACGTATAACACCATCAACCACACGAGTCACAACATCACGCGGCCTGTTCAATTCTTCTAACCATCTCACCGCACGAGGAAACGTTTGAGTAAATAGATATCGTATTTGTTTCACTCCGCTTCGCCATGGTAGCTCAAGACGTGACCATTGTTTTTATTCTGACGATATCAATAACTATTAGCGTCACGGCGTACTACGCCCCCCTCCCCCCGTATCAAACCTCCACTGGTGGTGCTGGAGTGCAGCTTTGGAGCTGGCTAGTAGTCGAACATTAAGGTTGTCTGTGAAGTATTGATGGAGCGCAGTAGCGCAGCGGTTAGAAAGCCGGATTATCAATCGAAAGAACCCGCTTTCTAATCCTCTCGCTGCCGTTACGAAGCTTGGGTAATTTCGTTCACCCTGCGTTGCCACAGTTCACTCAGCTGTATAGACGAGTGCCTGGCTACAGACAGAGGTGGTCATGTGAACGAATAGTCTTCGCGCAGTAATTGCAGCAAGGCTGAATGATTCCAGTCGAAATGGCATTAGAACGAACAGGTCTGTCGGGGGATGGGGTGGGGGTGTGGGTGTGTGTGTGGGTGTGTGGGGGGGTGTAAAGCGCTTCGAGTAGCCCCAAGGACTGGCTACCGCGCTATATAAGAACGTACCTTTATGGGACGAGATCATAATTAATTTGTTCATTGGCTAACATTGTAGCATCGCTGTAGCTCGGCAATAGGGAACGTAAGTAAGAACGTAAGTTGTTTTGATGCCTGTGTAAAGAATAGGATTATATTTTGTTTTATGGGTGTACTCACAGAACTGACACCAAGCGGTGTACATTTTTTTCTGGTTTCAGACCGAAGAAAAGATGCTAAAGGTGTGTGAGAAGCTTTATACATAATATTTCCATGGTAATCGTTTGAGAGTGATTTACAACTGGATACCATGTATTATCGCTCGCGCACTGCCGGCATAGCAAAATCTATATGCATAGCAACTCTGTTTACTTTACTCAAAACAGTCAGTTTTTTGGGCATGAGCTTTGTGGGCTTATGAGCATTTAGACACTTGTATACATAGACACCTTGTTAGGTATAACTATTTAAAGATTTTTCGACTGATTCCAGACATTAAATGAGCAGTATTAGCTATAATCCGTAGTATATTTTTAATATCTGAAGCGAGATCCGATATTTAAACAATTATTTCAGGGACAACTAATTGGGAAATTACAACTTTTGACTCTTCAAGGCTGTCTGACACAATTGTTCCTGCCGATCCACAAACATTGTGATTAGAACTTTAAGTGTTTACTGTCATTATTTACAATAATATTAAAATTTATACTGAAACATTTGTATTACATGAATTACGAAGCTTCTGCTATGACTGAATCGGGTGGGATATAGTTACAGATGGAGACCACCATTATAAGAGTCCACAGTATATTACAGCACCAAATACAGTAAATAAGAAATAATTAAATATATAGTTTCAATGTTGTTTGCTGTAAATTATGTAACATGTTCTGCAAAAAGGTAGTAATTTAATTTCCATTAACTAGAATCAGTCGAAAAATCTCTAAATATTTAACCTTTAAAAGGTGTCTGAATGCACATAAGCCCACAAACCTCATGCCTCCAAATGGAATGTTTTGAGTAAAGCAAACATATTTGCTATGCATATAGATTTTGCTATGCCGGCAGTGCGCGAGCGATAATACATGGTATCAAGTTGTAAATAACTCTCAAACGATTACCATGGAAATATTATGTATAAAGCTTCTCACACACCTTTAGCATCTTTTCTTCGGTCTGAAACCAGAAAAAAATGTACACCGCTTGGTGTCAGTTCTGTGAGTACACCCATAAAACAAAATATAATCTTATTCTTTACACAGGCATCAAAACAGCCGAGATCACCAGTGGACTTTAGAGCTAAAACTAGGTCACGAGACTTACATTACCTATTAAAGCTTCGGACTTTTGGCGTTCGAGTCCGTCTACTGCCGTTTCGAAGCTTGGGCGGCTTCTTTCACCCCACTTTGTTTGCCCGTACATTTCGGAATAGATTCTAAAGACCGTCGGTACATTCTACCTGGAGTCTGTGCCAGGGGAAATACAACGATCCCACACATACATTCTACCTGGTGTCTGTGCCAGGGGAAACACAACGATCCCACATTCTACCTGGTGTCTGTGCCAGGGGGAACACAACGATCCCACACATACGTTCTCCCTTGTGTCTGTGCCAGGGGAAACACAACGATCCCACATTCTACCTGGTGCCTGTGCCAGGGGGAACACAACGATCCCACACATACGTTCTACCTGGTGTCTGTGCCAGGGGAAACACAACGATCCCACACATACGTTCTCCCTTGTGTCTGTGCCAGGGGAAACACAACGATCCCACATTCTACGTGGTGCTTGTGCCAGGGGGAACACAACGATCCCACACATACGTTCTACCTGGTGTATGTGCCATGGGGACACAACGATCACACACATACGTTCTACCTGGTGTCTGTGCCAGGGGAACACAACGATCCCACACATACGTTCTACCTGGTGTCTGTGCCATGGGGACACAACGATCCCACAAATACGTTCTACCTGGTGTCTGTTCCAGGGGAACACAACGATCCAACATTCTACCTGGTGTCTGTGCCAGGGGGAACACAGCGATCCCACATTCTACCTGGTGACTGTGCCAGAGGAAACACAACGATCCCACACATACGTTCTACCTGGTGTCTGTGCCAGGGGAAACACAACGATCCAACATTCTACCTGGTGTCTGTGCCAGGGGGAACACAACGATCCCACATTCTACCTGGTGTCTGTGCCAGGGGGAACACAACTCATACGATAAACGTGTAACATACCGTGGACTAAAACAAGGCAATATAACTTCGCAAAGAGTCCAACTATATAACGAAAGAAGAAGAACATTATTCACATTGTGCAACCTCGACGGTTACGTAATGGTGGAGCATGCGATTTGTTTAACATTTTGATTTTCTCTCTCAAAACGCTCTCTGTTTGTGTTTTCAACACTCAAATAGTAATATGTGCTGTCTGATAACGTACAACGATTTTGCTGTGCGCGTAATTCAGATTGCAATGCTGCAAAACGTGAGTTTGTATCTAGCAAGAATCTGTGCAGCACCCGGTCTTTGGCAACGCTGTATTAAATATGGGTGTCGGATATTTGGTCATACATTTGATCACAGGACATCTAGTTCCACAATGCAGAGCACGACAAGGCATATTTCATTTTAATGTAACTTGTGCAATCCGTTACACACCTGTTTTAGGAGTCCTTTATATCAGTAGTGTTGATGCAATGTAACACTGTCTTCCCAATTCGCTTTTGTTATCTTATCGCTACTAATTTAATCCTAAAGAATGCTGACGCCACGCTAACGTTCGTCCCTTTTACACATCGCCTTTATAGCCTTTCCCTTCTCATCAGCGCTCTAGTCAATGTTATCTGCACATTGTAACTCTCACTCTTCGTTTTATTTTTTCTTATCTGCTCCCCCTTTCTTCCATATTCCCGATGCGGACAAATCCCGTTGATCAAACTCTATACTTATCTCTATTCGTCTTTATCGTAACGCCACCATTCTATCAGCTTATCCCGTGCGTGACCCAAATGATTTAAACAAATAGTCTTCAATGTGTTCGTTTACTTTATTCTTGCCATGTCCCCCACGCTATTACCTTTATATACCAAACATCTTCCATGCTTGCCGCCTCGGTCGGGCGTAAGTCGTCTTAGTAATATTAAGGCCCGTTCACACGAGCGATTACTTGTCCGATTGATCGTGTGACACAACAAATTGGACGTGTCGTTTCTTGAAAGCAACAAGACACGATGCGTCCGCAGCACTCCACCCACCGATCCAAATGAAACTCACGAACGCCCGTACTGGACAGAGTCAGTAGGTGGTGTCGTCACGCCTGAACAACACGACGAAGAAGAAGACGGTGTTCAAGAGGGCGAAGACGATCAGGCAGATGCGGTCGGCGACGTTGGCGACGGCACGCCACTCAGCGATTACAACCTCGTCGACGTTCAAACCCGGAGTCGCGTGAAGGCGGCCCAGTCGCAGCTGGTCGAGGATGTCGACCAGGACTTGGAATATGTCCTCGAGCATGAGAAGTTCCACATGCTGCATCGACGGGTCCTGTGACGAGAACGTTTAATATGCAGTCGTTCACTTTCCTTAGGAACTCACAAGGCACCGTATTTTACTTCGTAAACGTTGTTCTGGTAAGCATTGTTTAAATGTTTGTTAAAATGTTTGGTTTCGCATTTATTTTCGATTACGAACCCGTGAAAGCAACATTATTCTGATACCCACGAATACACCCTTCCCAACACCAATATTCTACCTGGTGGATTAATTGGAACTACAGAATCGGGAAACAGAATATCATAGCGCTGATTAGCACAGGTAAGTGAACGATGGTGCATGTTCTAAGACATATATTTTTGCGTGAAATAAGTGTTAACATTACGGAGAGATAATATGTAAGTAAAAATTTACGGGCATCGCACGTCGGGGTGTTTTAAAAGAGCTGGAGGTACGTGATTTTGACCAAACTTGGTCAGCATGTCGATGAGATGATGCCAGCTGCTGTGAAAAAGTTTCAGAATTTTTAGTGGTTACGTTTTCTTATAATTAGACAAAACGTTAATATGGCCACCAATGCAATTTTGTACTGTGATCTCTCCCCTTAACGGTGTCATCGAACAGAAAACACTGAGCTCAGGTTCCTTGTGTCCGACACAGCCCAGCATCCTGTCAGTTCCCACAGCGGGCAGCAAGTCACCATCCAAGTCGGTGAAAACTAAGTTGTCGGAGAAGAGGGTCACTACGAATAAACCCGACAAGAAGGCGAAAAAAAAAAGTAAAATCATGGTTGTTGTGTAAAGTTGGCAATAATAGTGTTTTACTGATTTGTGTTTTATGTTCGATGACACCGTTAACGGGACAGATCACAGTAAAAAAATTGCATTGGTGGCCATGTTAACGTTTTGCCTAATTATAAGAAAACGTGACCACTAAACATTCTGAAACTTTTTCACAGCAACTGCCATCATCTCATTGACATGCTGACATATTTTTGTCAAAATCACATGCCTCCAGCTCTTTTAAAACGCCCCGACCTGCGATGCCCCTAATTGTTTTTACAAAAATACCCGTGTATTCATGTGCCCATGTGGCTCATAGCAGAAACATTCCCATAAATCCCTCCGCCTGTTAAACTCACTAGTAATGTCCCTGATTATGTCACCTAGTTACAAATCTCGCCACCATATTTCGGCTGGAAGGGTGTATTAGCCATTCCCGCTGTCGCTAGCTTCCTTAAACACACGCTAGATGGCACAACCTTTGTGGCCAGTTTGACTTAGGGGTAAGACCACTGTTGACCTTCCTGTTTATTGTTTCACACGAATGTAGGGCGTATTAAATTGTGATATGTAAATTTAAACAATTTATATGGTGTGACATAAGGGCAAATGAGCAAGCATGTTCACATGTTTCTTTGTAGTAGCTATTGTATGTGAAATAGTGCATTTTTTGAGAAACTAACATGCGGATTGAATTTACTCCCAACCACTTTTGCCACTATCATACCTATTGCAAACACCACCACAAGCGTCATTGGCAACAATACTGTTCCATGGGGGATTTTAGAGAAGACATAAGCTGACCGCGAGGACTGTCCATTGACGACAACTTGTTGACTGAGAATAGCACTGATCCAAGCATGTGTCTTTCCAGTTTTGTGATACACCTTCTCGAAGGCCTTACTGAAGTCCAGAAAGATGACACCTGTTTGCCTCTTTGGGTTGACGAAGTAGGCCTATTCACGTATGGTGCTAACAAGCTGCGTCTCGCAAGAAGGGCTCTTCGTTGTTGTAGACCAGCCAATATGAATGCATGCTGTCTTCCTCGTGTGAGTGTTGTTCGTGCTTGTAGACGGTATTGTCTTTGACCTCCAGTGGTCCCTCTGCCGCTCGGCGTTGTGTAACAAATGTTTGCACAAACTCTAGCCGCACACACGCGCACACGCGGGCACGCTCGTACGCACACACTCACGCACACGCACACGCACGCGCGCACGCACAATATATGGTTATAAGTACAATGTATATACACGTATAGAACGTTTCATTTCATATACTGAAAAAGGAAGTGTTTAATATTCATATAATAACAATATCACTGCAGTGTGTTTACTACTGATGTGATCGTAAAGTAGATGCAATGTGTTTTAGAAGAAGCTGGAATTTTGAATTTAGAAGAAGCTGGGATACATACATATTATGCCCTACATTATATCTTTGCATTGCGTACCACACTCATTGGCGGCGTCAGCAGATGCGATTCTCGTTCTAACGTGTCTTCTTCATCGTGTCCCATATATGTCGGTCCCAACATGTCAGCATCCTCCTGTAAAGCAGAACTCGTAGGGAGAATACCACAAGCGAAATTGTGAGTAATTGATGGAGGGAATGGTATAGGGGGGAGGAGGATGCAAAGAAGGAATGTGGTGACGGGATGGAAGTAGCCGAATGTTGTGACGACGAGGGGGGAGGGAGGGAGGAGTCAGTGAAGTTGGATGAAAAGGAGGAATCTAGCGATAGACTGATTAGGGGTGGTGGGCTGAGAGAAAGAAAGAGTGATTGAGAGGAACGAGTGGAGGAGGACGAGGGAAAAGGGAGTAGGCACTCAAAGGGGAATAGGAGGGAAGGGATTTGGGGAAGGACATTGGACGGATTGTTAATGCTCACATTCCCCGTGTGCGCCATTCCGCTTACTCAAGCCAGACTCTTCTACCGCTTCTCCCCGAACAACGGCCCGAAGAACTCGAAGAAGATTCTGGTGATGGCACCGGCATTGTTGGTAGTTCGCCGTGTAGAAAATAAATAGGCGCGTAGCATCGTGCGGGAGAGGGATGGGGAGGAGACATGGGACATTACAAAAAGTGCAGCCAAAATGATGCATTTTGGTGCACACTATAGCAATTTTTTGTCTTGCAGATACATATTTTTGGTGCTGGAAATCCCCATTGATATGTACAAATCATTGTTACTAGGAAAGGGGAATTGCTTTTAATATCTACTTAGGTAATCGGCAATGCCCATTGTGATGCATATCACTGTTTTACTATATGTAATTAAAGGGCACTGCCATTTTACCAACCATATTTTATGAAAGTGAAAAACGTTATTCCTGTCTGTAAGACCGGCGAAAAAAAATCATCTATACCCTGCTGATGCTTAATAGTGATACCTTGCTGATGCGTAATGGCAGAAACCTGAGCTTGTTTGCTACAGGAACACACAAAGAGTAACTGTTGTTAAAGGTCATTTAATAAATGCATCGTGATAATAAAATACATGTATCGATGAGAAATAGCTGGTACAAACATGTTCGTCGAGAAAAATATCATACATGTAAATCGATGAGTTATAGCTTAATCACCCATACAAACTAGCTCATCGAGAAAAGCAATTATCAAATGACATGTAAAAGTAGCAAAGGTGGGGCGATCATTTATCCCACCAGGCCTCCAACACGGGAGGCCCCAACCCCCCACCCCAGGATTCTGCCAAAGAATCAACCGATTACGAAATAAGTCCCCCTAACAATTGTACACTCAATATTACGCAATGCATACAGACAGGCTAGATGGCAATGAACGCCATTCACTACATAATAACACATAAATGTGCTTTACAACATGGTTAGTGTGATTGCATAACAGCCTACCACTGGTATTAACTGTCCCAGACACGCTGTAATATGGATATCACTGTCAGTCATACTGTAACAGCCATCCCACACAACAGCCGAATAATATGGACCAATCACTATGAAGCAGGTGCCAGGGTGATATCAGTCGTGCTCCCAAGTATTATACTGCATACGATGGATGCCAGTCATGCTGCAACAACCACCGCCTACATTTATTGCCAGGTAGAATGGCAAAATTAGACATTCCAATAGGTATAGACAAATCGACAATTGGTGTATACAATGAATGCCAGTCATACTGCAACACTCAATGCACACAGAAACGGCCTGATAGTATGAAGAAGTAAAATCAGCCATTCCATACCAAAGAAAATTGCGCAATATTGCACAAATAGACAAATTGATGCATACGATGAATGCCAGTCATACGGCAACATTCAATGCACACATCAACGGCCTGAGACTATGTAAAAACAAAATCAACCATTCCTCACCAAGGAAAATTGTGCACCATTGCCCAAATAAGCACAGTGATGTATATGATGAATGCCAGTCATACTGCAACATTCACTGCACACAGCAACAACCTGATTATGGACATGTGGAATTAACCATTCCAGACTAAGGAAATTGTACGATAATGCAGACATAGGCATATTTCTGCATACGATAGATCATAGTTTGTTCATCTGCAGCATACGGATACGAATATACCGTATAAAAGCTGCAGATTTCCACCTTCCCATTGCTTGTATCTGTGGTTCACTTATCCCCATATCAGCTGCTGTGGTAGCAGCACCGACTCGAAAACTGTGTGCTTTATATTTGGTTGGATCTAGTCCTGCCCATTGCAAAGCTTTGCCTAAGTATTGGCAGAAGTAATTTCAAGAGACAGGGGATGCATTCGCAAATGCAAACAGTGGCCCTTTAAACGGGCCACGGTCCTTCAGGAATCGAGACAGAGCTTGTACTAGACAGTACCCATTATTAGTATGGGAAATTGATAAAGTGACTGGTCGTCCAGAAGTGTTGTGCTTAAAATGAGACATGACTAATATAATGCCTGTGCTAGAAATGGTCACGTCTCCTAACTGTAAGACTAAGTCACCCCTGGTACGAGACACGACTAAGTCACCCCTGTTACGAGAATGAACGGTTATTTCCCCTATTCGTAGAAAAGCATGAAAGGCCAATAAAAACATGCTTTGCAACATGTTTCGCAAATAGGCAGAAGAGACAATATATTTTGTTGCGTCAACAATCTTATGAAGGACTGTAGGGGTAATTGGAAGACG
>SDWI01000993.1:180571-190608 GCA_009193005.1 Lamellibrachia luymesi | reverse complement strand
AGGCGAGACCGACCTACAGACCAATCAGAACACGGTCATCGACAAGTGAACAGTGAAGGCGAGACCGACCTATGAATCAATCAGAGCACGGTCATCGACAATAGAACAATGGATGCGAGACCGACCAACGGACCAAACAGATCACACTCATCGACAAGACAACAACGAAGGCGAGGCTGACCTACGGACCAAACAGAACACGGTCATCGACAAGAGAACAATGAAGGCAAGACCAACCTACGATCAATCAGATCATGGTCATCGACAAGTGAACAATGGAGGCGAAACCGACCTATGGATCAATGAGAACACGGTCATGCGCAATAGAACAATGGACCTGAGACCAATCTAAGGACCAAACAGAATACGGTCATGCGCAATAGAACAATGGAGGCGAGACTGACGTATAGATCAATCAGAGCACGGTCATCGACAATAGAACAATGGATGCGAGACCAACCTACGGAACAATCAGAACATGGTCATGCACAATAGAGCAATGGAGAAGAGAGCGACCTAAGGACCAAAAAGAACACGGTCATGCGCAATAGAACAGTGGAGGCGAGACCGTCCTACAGACCAATCAGAACACGGTCAACGACAAGAGAACAATGGAGGCGAGACCAACCTACGGACCAATCAGAACACGGTCATGCACAATAGAACAACGGAGACGAGACCGACCAAAAACTAATTAGAGCACGGTCATGCGCAATAGAACAATGGAGGCGAGACCGACCCGCGGACCAATCAGAATACGGTCATCGACAAGAGAACAATGGAAGCGAGACCGACCTACGGATCGATGAGAACGCGGTTATCGACAATAGAACAATGGAGGCGAGACCAACCTACGGGCCAATCAGAACACGGTCATGCACAATAGAACAATGGAGACGAGACCGACCTAAGGACCAATCAGAACACGGTCATGCACAATATAACAAATAAGGCGAGACCGACCTACGGACCAATCAGAACACGGTCTTCGACAAGAGAACAATGGAGGCGAGACCGACCTACAGACGAACCAAAACACGGTCATGCACAATAGAACAACGGAGACGAGATCGACCTATGGACCAAACAGAACACGGTCATCGACAAGAGAACAATGAAGGCGAGACCGACTTACAGACCAATCAGAACACGGTCATCGACAAGTGAACAGTGAAGGCGAGACCGACCTATGAATCAATCAGAGCACGGTCATCGACAATAGAACAATGGATGCGAGACCGACCAACGGACCAAACAGAACACAGTCATCGACAAGACAACAACGAAGGCGAGACCGACCTACGGACCAAACTGAACACGTTCATCGACAAGAGAACAATTAAGGCAAGACCAACCTACGGATCAATCAGAGCATGGTCATCGACAAGTGATCAATGGAGGCGAGACCGACCTACGGACCAATCAGAACACGGTCATCGACAATAGAACAATGGATGCGAGACCAACCTACGGACCAATCAGAACAAGGTCATGCGCAATAGAACAATGGAGGTGAGACCGACTTCTGGATCAATCAGAGCACGGTCATCGACAATAGTACAATGGATGCGAGACAAACCTACGGACCAATCAGAACACGGTCATGCACAATAGAACAATGAAGACGAGAGCGACCTGAGGACCGAAAAGAACACGGTCATGCGCAATAGAACAATGGAGGCGAGACCGACCTACGGACCAAACAGAACACGGTCATCGACAAGAGAACAATGAAGGCGAGACCGACCTATGGACCAATCAGAACACGGTCATTGACAATAGAACAATGGATGCGAGACCAACCTACGGACCAATCAGAACACAGTTATGCGCAATAGAACAATTGTGGTGAGACCGACCTATGGATCAATCAGAGCACGGTCATCGACAATAGAACAATGGATGCGAGACAAACCTACGGACCAATCAGAACGCGGTCATGCACAATAGAACACTGGAGACGAGAGCGACCTAAGGACGAAAAAGAACACGGTCATGCGCAATAGAACAGTAGAAGCGAGACCGACCTACAGACCAATCAGAACAAGGTCATCGACAAGACAACAATGGAGGCGAGACAGACCTACGTATCGATCAGAACGCGGTCATCGACAATAGAATAATGGATGAGAGACCGACTTACGGACCAATCAGAACACGGTCATTCACAATAGAACAATGGAGACGAGACCGACTTAAGGACCAATCAGAAAACGGTCATGCACAATAGAACAATGGTTCCGAGACCAACCTACGGGCCAATCAGAACACGGTCATGCACAATAGAACAATGGAGACGAGACCAAACTAAGGACCAATAAGAACATGGTCATGCGCAATAGAACAATTGAGGCGAGACCGACCTACGGACCAATCAGAACAAAGTAATCGACAAGTGAACAATGGAGGCGAGACCGACCTACGGACCAATCAGAACACGTTCATCAACAAGAGAACAATGGAGGCGAGACCGACCTTCGGACCAATCAGAACACGGTCATCGACAAGTGAACAATGGAGGCGAGACAAACCTACGGACCAATCAGAACACGGTCATGCACAATAGAACTACGGAGACGAGACCGACCAAGGACCAATTAGAGCACTGTCATGGGCAATAGAACAATAGAGGCGAGACCGACCTGCGGAACAATCAGAACACGGTCATCGACAAGAGAACAATGGAGGCGAGACAGACCTACGGATCGATCAGAACGCGGTCATCGACAATATAACAATGGAGGCGAGACCAACATACGGGCCTATCAGAACATGGTCATGCACAATAGAAAAATGGAGACGAGACCGACCTAAGGACAAATCAGAACACGGTCATGCACAATAGAACAACGGAGACGAGACCGACCTATGGACCAATGAGTACACGGTCATGCGCAATTGAACAATGGAGGCGAGGCCGACCTACGGACCAAACAGAACACGGTCATCGACAAGAGAACAATGAAGGCGAGACCGACCTACTGACCAATCAGAACACTGTCATCGACAAGTGAACAGTGAAGGCGAGACCGACCTATGAATCAATCAGAGCACGGTCATCGACAATAGAACAATGGATGCGAGACCAACCAACGGACCAAACAGAACACAGTCATCGACAAGACAACAACGAAGGCGAGACCGACGTACGGAACAAACAGAACACGGTCATCGACAAGAGAACAATGAAGGCGAGACCGACCTATGGACCAATCAGAACACGGTCATTGACAATAGAACAATGGACGCGAGACCAACCTACGGACCAATCAGAAAACAGTCATGCGCAATAGAACAATTGAGGTGAGACCGACCTATGGATCAATCAGAGCACGGTCATCGACAATAGAACAATGGATGCGAGACAAACCTACGGACCAATCAGAACACGGTCATGCACAATAGAACACTGGAGACGAGAGCGACCAAAGGACCAAAAAGAACACGGTCATGCGCAATAGAACAGTGGAGGCGAGACCGACTTACAGAACATCCAAAACACGTTCATCGACAAGAGAACAATGGAGGCGAGACCGACCTACGTATCGATCAGAACAAGGTCATCGACAATAGAATAATGGATGAGAGAACGACTTACCGAACAATCAGAACACGGTCATTCACAATAGAACAATGGAGACGAGACCGACTTAAGGACCAATCAGAAAACGGTCATGCACAATAGAACAATGGTTGCGAGACCAACCTACGGGCCAATCAGAACAAGGTCTTGCACAATAGAACAATGGAGACGAGACCGAACTAAGGACCAATAAGAACATGGTCATGCGCAATAGAACAATGGAGGCGAGACCGACCTACGGACCAATCAGAACAATGTTATCGACAAGCGAACAATGGAGGCGAGACGGACCTACGGACCAATCAGAACACGGTCATCAACAAGAGAACAATGGAGGCGAGATCGACCTTCGGACCAATCAGAACACGGTCATCGACAAGTGAACAATGGAGGTGAGACCGAACTACCGACAAATCAGAACACGGTCATGTAAAATAGAACAATGGAGACGAGTCCGACCTACGGACCAATCAGATCGCGGTCATGCACAATAGAACAACGGAGACGAGACCGACCTATGGACCAATCAGAACACGGTCATGCGCAATAGATCAAATAAGGCGAGACCGACCTACGGACCAATCAGAGCACGGTCTTCGACAAGAGAACAATGGAAGCGAGACCGAACTACGGACGAACCAGAACACGGTCATTGACAATAGAACAACGGATGCGAGACCGACCTACGGACCAATCAGAAAACGGTCATGCACAATAAAACAACGGAGACNTCAATCAGAGCATGGTCATCGACAAGTGAACAATGGAGGCGAGACCGACCTATGGATCAATCAGAGCACGGTCATCGACAAAAGAACAATGGATACGAGACCAACCTACGGACCAATCAGAACACGGTCATGCGCAATAGAACAATGGATGCGAGACCAACCTAAGGACCAATCAGAATACGGTCATGCACAGTAGAACAATGGAGACGAGAGCGACCTAAGGACCAAAAAGAACACGGTCATGCGTAATAGAACAGAGGAGGCGAGACCGAACTATGGATCAATCAGAACACGGTACGGTCATCGACAATAGAACAATGGATGCGAGACCGGCCTACGGACCAATCAGAACACGGTCATGCAAAATAGAACAATGGAGAGGAGTCCGACCTACGGACCAATCAGAACACGGTCATGCACAATAGAACAATGGAGACGAGACCGACCTAAGGACCAATAAGAACATGGTCATGCGCAATAGAACAATGGAGGCGAGACCGACCTACGGACCAATCAGAACGCGGTCATCAACAAGAGAACAATGGAGGTGAGAACGACCTTCGGACCAATCAGAACACGGTCATCGACAAGTGAACAATGGAGGTGAGACCGAACTATGGATCAATCAGAACACGGTACTGTCATCGACAAAAGAACAATGGATGCGAGACCGACCTACGGACCAATCAGAACACGGTCATGCAAAATAAAACAATGAAGGCGAGACCGACCTACAGACCAATCAGAACACTGTCATCGACAAGTGAACAGTGAAGGAGAGACCGACCTATGAATAAATCAGAGCACGGTCATCGACAATAGAACAATGGATGCGAGACCGACCAACGGACCAAACAGAACACAGTCATCGACAAGACAACAACGAAGGCGAGACCGACCTACGGACCAAACAGAACACGGTAATCGACAAGAGAACAATGAAGGCGAGACCGGCCTATGGACCAATCAGAACACGGTCATTGACAATAGAACAACGGATGGGAGACCGACCTACGGACCAATCAGAAAACGGTCATGCACATTAAAACAACGGAGACGAGACCGACCTATGGACCAATCAAAACACGGTCATGCGCAATAGAACAATGGAGGCGAGACCGACCCACGGACCAAGCAGAACAGGGTCATCGACAATAGAACACTAAAGGCGAGACCGACCTACAGACAAATCAGAACACAGTCATCGACAAGTGAACAGTGAAGGCGAGACCGACCTATGAATCAATCAGAGCACGGTCATCGACAATAGAACAATGGATGCGAGACCGACCAACGGACCAAACAGAACACAGTCATCGACGAGACAATAACGAAGGCGAGACCGACCTACGGGCCAAACAGAACACGGTCATCGACNTACATACATACATACATACATACATACATACATGCATACATACATTCATACATACATACATACATACATACATACATACATATATTCATTCAAAGCAAAGATAGGGAGAATATTCAATATAAAAGTATACAAACCCCAGCATACGTCTTCACTTTGTGTGACGAAGTGACGTTCACCTGTAACAGTCACCAGTAACAGTAACCAATATGTTGTAACCTGCAGTAGCCTGTAATAGTAACCAGCGCATGGTACACTTCAGACTGTCATTGTCGATTTCGCCATCTCGTTGTAAAACGTTTCGTGTTATTTGTGTCGGTACTTTGACAGAAATATCTTTTAATAAATGTTGCAGACAGTGTTGACACCTGCGTATGTGCTACGAGCATATTTGTCTAACGGCGACAGTGTAAACACTGTTCATGTTACTCGCTTGCGTGTACAAACTTTCAACTCAAATTTCTGTTGTAGAAAAAAACACCCGCTGGACGTCCAATCATCGGTCATTGTCCTGCAAGAACAGATATGTCATATTCCACGATTTATTTCATAACAAATCAACTTTGAATATGTTCCCCTTACAATTCGCCAAATCAGACATGCGCTGTGGATCTTTCACCATCGAGCCACTGTAAACTGAAGCATGTGTGCAGGTTATAAGTAATATCTTATCATATATGCCACTTTCTCATAAACCTTTTTTAGTGTGAAACATTTGATAAAAGGGGATCATTTCAACATCACTGGAAATCTATTCGTCGTCGCCTGAACTTAGAAGGGCAGTAGTTACATTTCCCCACTTATTGCTATCAAGCGGATTTGTGGCGAAATGTGTAAAATGTTGCGCGAATTGTAAATGACGCACTAAGATTTGACGTATCGAAAACTACCAACACTTTTTAATGTAAAATATACAAAACATCTATTACATGTATTATCGTCTACAGACCTATGTACTCGCAGCTATCCCATCGCTTACTTCTTTGCTGTTGTGATTCCACGAACCGAACGTCAGCGGGCACACCTGCACGTCGAACGGGTAGTTTGCCGGGTGGAACTTACAGGAGCTCTTGAAGAGCACGGGCATCGACCAGTAGATGTGTCCGTTGAACTTCACCGTCGCCATAGTGTGTCCGAACACCTCGACAGCCGTGCGCTCCTGGTCGACGCTACAACGACAGACGTCGAGGGATGTGAGGCTTTCGGGTTACAGTTTCAGATCTGGCACAACATCTTTTGTAGATGGCTTCGGCCTGGGTGCCTTCGAACCAACTGAGAGACAGTGAGTCCACGACATATTTCCGTTTCCCTGTTTGGGGTTATTTACTTCAATTGGAATACACATCGTGTAGAACGGAGCAGCTGATCTTACCGTGTCTCTTCTGAAAGACATTGGCCGAGTGGGACGAGTGAACTCAAGTTCCGAAACCGCAGCGGTAGACGCGAACTCCCGTCCTCTCGACTGAAAATCCATGGTTAGTGGGTCTCCAAGTTAAAGCAACCTTTGCCAGTTGTGCTTTCTCTGTTGCTGTACCACTCTACATAACTCACTCCCGTCGTTTAACAGCCTTTTATAGGTTTACAGAAAGCAGCAGCTGAAGACCTATCTTTGTAAACGTGCTTTCCCTTAAGCTATTTAACACCCCCAACCAATTGTTCACCACATGGAATTGGTTGGTGATTTGGTATTCGTTATAACTTTCCCTTAATGTTGATATTCTTTTGTACTGTGCTCCCCCATATACCATATATTGTGCTGTATAACATCGTATATCCTTTTGTACTGTGCTCCCCCCATATACCATATACCATATACCATATATTGTGCTGTATAACATCGTATATCCTTTTGTACTATGCTCCCCCCATATACCATATATTGTGCTGTATAACATCGTACATCCTTTTGTACTGTGCTCCCCCCATATACCATATACCATATACCATATATTGTGCTGTATCACATCGTATATCGTTTACTACAAACGGACTCTATCGCGATCGGCGATTTTAGGTCTTCACCATCAACCCGATTTCGAGTATGACGTTCATGGCATACAATAATTATGTATTGGTTGAACATTGTATTGTACTACTTTAGTGTTTTTGAGGGGGAGTGTTTTGAACTTACTACAAGCACAGGCATCACGGAAATGGATGCGAGTATTGGGAGGTTGGTCGGACGTTTTGAACGAAGGTTCAATATATGCGTTAGGGATTTATTAAAAAAAAACACGTGAAAGTGTAAGGTTAATTTCGAGAAGGCTTAAATCAAACTCCCCACCGGTGGCGCCACTCACCATTTCACGACTGCTTCAACTTACATTTGATGTACAGATTCTGCACATCTTAAATTCATTTGATAACCTCATAATTTTTGTATTTAAATATGTAAATTTCAATTGCATGCAATTGTGGATAGTGTGAATATTGTGTGAAACTTATGTTACGTTACTAGAGTGCACTGTTGCAATGACGTAACAAGTTGTAAACAACAATGACGTAACAAGTTGTAAACAACAATGACGTAACAAGTTGTAAACAACAATGAAGTAACAAGTTGTAAACAACAATGATTCATAATCAAGTTATGGCAGTGGTGATATACTGAGCGGGGCCACTGTTGGGTAGCGTGGGCTTAAACGCAACTGGTACAGTCGGCTTTAACTGTACGATAGATGGCGCCATGGTTGTTGCTATCTTATCTTAGATGACGATATACGAAAGACGACCCAAATGAGCCAGGCTTGTTCAGAGAACGAGATGCATACTCGTTGAAGAGAATGATGTCGGGCCGCCATATCAACTCGGACGGTATTGTCACTACCTTGATTCCCCCGTAAGACGCTGGGTCCCATTGCAGGAACAAGTCTTGCCAAGACTGCAAAGACACGTGGAAAAATCACTTGACATACCTGTCGCTTATATTTTGGTTGAAATCCGTATTTTTGACATGGAATTCTGTATAACGCCATACAAATCCCATAGCTTTTTTCATTGGTCAACCGGCCTATAGCATTCTTATTCCGATCGCGTTTTGTCATCATTCAGGCTATGAAACATACCCACATAAAACAATTTACACCTGTGTGATGAAAACAAGAAATCATGTCCTTTAACGCGAATTTTCTTTTTGAAGCAAATCCGTATTAAAACGGGATGAGGCCGTATACGTGTGATCGCCCAGCTTCCTCATTGAACAAGTGGATCCGTATAGTGTGAAAGGACCATCCAGGCATTGGCATGTGCTTGTGCATGGGCCACTCACCACCTGTATCCAGGCATTGTCATGTGCGTGTGTATGGGCCACTCATCACCTGCATCCAGGCATTGGCATATGCGTGTGTATGGGCCACTCACCACCTGTATCCAGGCATTGGCATGTGCGTGTGTATGGGCCACTCACCACCTGTATCCAGGCATTGGCATGTGCGTGTGTATGGGCCACTCACCACCTGTATCCAGGCATTGGCACGTGCGTGTGTATGGGCCACTCATCACCTGTATCCAGGCATTGGCATATTCGTGTGTATGGGCCACTCACCACCTGTATCCAGGCATTGGCATGTGCGCGTGTTTGGGCCACTCACCACCTGTATCCAGGCATTGGCATGTGCGTGTGTATGGGCCACTCACCACCTGTATCCAGGCATTGGCATGTGCGTGTGTTTGGGCCACTCACCACCTGTATCCAGGCATTGGCATGCAGAATCTGAAGTTTCGCAGTCTGAAACAGCCAAAAAGATTGTGGATCGGATCGTCTGTTTAGCCATCGTCAACTACAAAATAACTCATGGTAATCTACTAAAGATGGTAATACTAAAGCATGTACTTTTGTTTGCCTGGGTCAAACTCCGAGTAGTTTTGATCTTGTTTACCAACATACCTTTACCAAACTTTGTTTGGCTTTGTAATTAGAACTTCAGTAATTGCAACAGAGCACGCACAAATACATATCCAAAGCCACAAATGTATTTGATATAGCACACAATGCGCTGTCTGCCCATTCACATCTTCCAGCTTCAAGGCTTATGCACATATAAGAGCTACTAAAACAACATAAACCTACGTTACGAGAGGGGTATTCTAGCGTTCGCTCGCCAATTTCAAAATATATTTGTATACGCCTATTCCAATATCTGCCAGTAGGATATGGCCATGCTAGTTGCGTCCAAACTCAACTTATATAACATAATTATGCTGGACTATATTTTCTAAACAAATCCTCTTTCTGAAAAAATAACACGTTTGTTTGAGACTTTGCGTTAGTTCTGTGTGTGCCTGTCGTCTTTGTCACATATATATATATATATATATATATATATATATATATATACACACATATATA
>SDWI01000993.1:153230-180199 GCA_009193005.1 Lamellibrachia luymesi | reverse complement strand
ATATATATATTAAAGAGGAAGTGCATTTTCAAACGATACCATCTCTCGGATGATGTACAACTCCATCTGAAGATCAACAGCGATCGTCTCATTCTCGTGCTGAACAGGTCTCGTGTGGCTGCTGTAATTGGCGCCCACCAGCGCGTCGAGCAGTTTCTTCATGTCGCAAGTTGTAGGGCAGACGACACCTGGTGGAATACGATCACTACGGCATCATGGATAATTACGCAGTCTGTTGTCTCGTGTCGTAGTTATTATGCCGACACCATTTCACTCTGATTTTGTGCTTGGGGTTTCCGCTTGAAAAGTTCATTTACGTTCCGTTTACGTTGTCGTATTTCTGATTTTTAAAATGACGCATGTTTTCGAATCTGAATCGTGTCAACAGTGTCAGAGAAGCCGTTATAGCAAGTTGGGAAATCGCACTTACATGTATGTTAAGCCTAAGACATACATGTCAAGATGGCTTCTGTCATGATTTTGGGGTTTGAGAACTTTAATAAGTGTGTAAGTAATATCCGGGTGACAAGTATTTTGGGAAAGTGTTTACCTTGGTTGTAATAGCATGACCAGTCAGAGGTTACGCAATATTGTAAAGGTGGACAAAGTTGACGTGAGGTTTGATATTGCAGGGTTACCTGTATGGAACTGTGTATTTGGGTATATGGGTAGGATGTAGGACTAAAAATATGTTAATTTTAAGACGAGACATATTGATTGATTGTCTTACCCGTAGGACGGGTTAATTGAGTAAAATGGCTGTTATTGGGCATGGAGGTCACGTCTTCGAGATAGTGGGTTCTGAGAGAACAGAGATGGGGTTCTTGTCAGTCCGACTGTCAGTTTATGCGGTGTCTGCATTTGACGTAACGAGAGCAAACCAGTAACGGGAGCCAGCCAGTAACGGGAGCCAGCCAGTAATGGGAGCCAGCCAGTGAGGGCTTACAGATTTGCTGTGACAACTAAATCGCAGAAAATATTATCCGGATTGTCGGGTCCCTGGGAAGGGCGAGTCCCTGGGAAAGGAGAGTCCCTGGGAAGGGCGANTTGACGTAACGAGAGCAAACCAGTAACGGGAGCCAGCCAGTAACGGGAGCCAGCCAGTAATGGGAGCCAGCCAGTGAGGGCTTACAGATTTGCTGTGACGACTTAATCGCAGAAAATATTATCCGGATTGTCGGGTCCCTGGGACGGGCGAGTCCGTGGGAAAGGAGAGTCCCTGGGAAGGGCGAGCAGCCGGGCAATTCCATTGCTGAGGTCGATGGGTGTCATATTGCGGGCGCAGTTGTGTTGTCGGCAGACAAGCCGGGTTTCCCGTGAGGGATAAAAGATTCCTTCCACGAAGGACGGGAACGATGTGTTGTTGGCGGACAAGCTGGGCCTCCCGTTAGGGATAAAAGATTCGTTCCACGAGGGAAGATACCTAGTCGTCACGCGAGGGGATTCAATCGTGTGAATCACTTATCGTTGTATATATCGACACAAGGTTTATTTAACCTGGACTTTATATTTGGTCTCTGTATTATGATAATGGTGTGACCAATACCGTTACAAAGGGTAACATTAATCTTGTATATTCACTAAGTGTGGATAAGCATTTGAATGTCATTGATGACTAATATTTATCCTAGTTTGGAGATTTGAAGGGTATTCACGATTGTGAATAATGATTTGAATGTTTTTGAAATAGATTGTGACGGACGAGCCCTGTGCTTTTTTGTAAGCTAGAATTATTGTGAATAGTGAACTTTGTTAATCCCTTTCAACAGTTCGAAGGGTAATACGGGTAGGGTTTTTATTATATTCATGTATATTATTATTTAGTACCTTCCCTGATTAATAAATTATGAGAAAGTCAATGGTTTTCGTTTAGGATATCCCTCTCATACATCGAACACTACCCTAAATCTTAATTCAAGTTCAGCTCCACCTGACATTTTGACAGTTTCCATGTCGCTATTGCCAGTGCTTACGACTTATATACCACGCTAAACTCCAACTTTCGCTCCAACACACGACCCATCCTATGTTCCAACGTAGGCTCTGACATTGCACAAGAGATCCACATTTTTGCAGACAAATACATCATCGATCGAATTGGGTCGCCGCAAAACAAAGAAGTCTTGCGCCAAACAGCTTGAAGTGTGGCATTCTCAATCTGGATATCAATGCACTAAATTAGAATGCGTCGTTGCATTTCTGTCGTTACGTTTGCCGTTCTCTTTAAGAAATACATATGTGTTATATCACAATATGACTTTGCAATGTTATTGTTTGCATAGTGTTTGTGAAAAATAGAATACTAGTATTATTATAGTATTAAATGTCGAAGCAAATTTGCCTTTTTTGATTGGCCTCAAACAAACGGTAACATTTTAACCTTATAATATGCACATATGTTTCAATTGTTACTGCTGCTATCTGACACATACGTAATGCTATAAGTATGACAAAACGAAATTGTACAATGGACTGTTGACGGGGAAATTTTCCGGGGGATATTGTCTAATGGAATGTTAACCGGTAATCTGCTAGGGGGTTGATGTCCAATGGAATGTTAACCGGTAATCTGTCAGGGGGTTGTTGTGCAATATAATGTTAACCGGTAATATGTCAGGGGGTTGTTGTCCAATGGAATGTTAACCGGTAATCTGCCAGGGGGTTGTTGTCCAATGGAATGTTAGCCGATAATCTGCCAGGGGGTTGTTGGCCAATGGAATGTTAACCGGTAATCTGTCAGGGGGTTATTGTCCAATGGAATGTTAACGAGTAAACTGTCCGGGGAATATTGTCCAATGGAGAGTTGCCGAGGATATTCTCCAGGGGATATTGTCCAATGGAGAGTTGCCGAGGAAACTCTCCAGGGGATATTGTCATATGGACAGTTGCCGAGGAAACTCTCCAGGGGATACTGTCCAATGGAGAGTTGCCGAGGAAACTCTCCAGGGGATACTGTCCTATGGAGAGTTGCCGAGGAAACTCTCCAGGGGATATTGTCCAATGGAGAGTTGCCGAGGAAACTCTCCAGGGGATACTGTCCAATGGAGAGTTGCCGAAGAAACTCTCCAGGGGATATTGTCCAATGGAGAGTTGCCGAGGAAACTCTCCAGGGGATATTGTCTAATGGAGAGTTACCGAGGAAACTCTCCAGGGGATACTGTCCAATGGAGAGTTGCCGAGGAAACTCTCCAGGGGATACTGTCCAATGGAGAGTTGCCGAGGAAACTCTCCAGGGGATATTGTCCAAAGGAGAGTTGCCGAGGAAACTCTCCAGGGGATACTGTCCAATGGAGAGTTGCCGAGGAAACTCTCCAGAGGATATTGTCCAATTGATCGCTGATGGAAAACTATCCGGTCGATGTTGAAGGGGAAACCGTTTGGGGATAGCGTCTATACTTCATAGTATCATTATTGGGCTAACACACGAATTTTTGAGGATTATTCGCGCATGCACTAAGGGGTAAGTTTTGCAATAAGTAATCATTTTGTGTAAGTAAAATTTTTGTTTGCTGTATATGTAAACCACGCGACACCAGATGGTACTGGGCCTTCTTGTTACTTGTTACTTGTCACTTGTTACTTGTGTCACTTGGTGGAATGTTGTTGGGATACTTATGTTACAGGAACCATCTATTTACGGAATAACGGACAAGACTTACCTCCAAAAAAGACGCACCAAAATAACAATGAATGTGAAGTTTTCTTCGGCATAACGCGTTAATAATAAATCTCAAATCCGTTGTAACGGTTCCAGTAGGGTTTCATGCAAAGGCAAAATAAAATTGATCGATTTTAAACGCGATACGATGCAGTCATACGATTTCGTTAATTGCGTTTCGAAAATCTCGCGGGAACATTGCGTCACTAGTGAAAACCGGTCAAGTGATATCGCAATAACATGACGTCACGACATCACTAGGACGGAAGACGGGAAAAAGTGTGTTGAGGAAAAACGTCTTATTAACTTACATTTCGTCGCTATACAAGTGTAGAAAAAAACCATCGTAAGCCATTCTTCAGATAGACTCGGCGGTCATACACCACTATATTAATAACAGTAACAATATATTTTTTATACCGAAACATACAATAAAGTTACAGCGCTCTACAGAGAACCTGTTTAAAATAATATAATAATAACAATTAAAAATACTTGTAAAACATTACTTGTAACATCATTAAGAAAAATATATATATGATATTTATTTTTTTAATAAATAAGATAGTCATGTCGCATGATCATGAATCATATGAAAGATTAATAAATAACAACATTGCAATATAATATAATAAATAAGTGAGTGAATAATGACCCACCTCTACGTTGCCAACAAACACGATTGTCATTGAGTTGTTTCTGGAGTCGGTTAATATATGTGCCATTTGTCGTTGTTTATTCAGCGTTGTCTCACCAGTTATGTTCTCACGATACTGAACTGTCATTGACACGACTAATGAGACAACAATAGTAATAACAAGAAGAGAAACACGACTAAATAAATTATTATGCGTATCACCAACACGCATATGTTGTCGTGATGTTGTTTGTTATTTAGGTCGGTTTTATGTCTACCATTTGTCGTTGTTTATTCAGCTTTGTCTGCTAAATTATGTTCTCACGATACTGACGTATCATTGTCACTACCGAAGGACTTAGTATGTTTGTCACCAGCGCATACGTGAGTTGTTACGATGATGCGATGATGTTTATTTGTCACGGCGTGTCCACCTGGCGTGTGTAAAATTGTTCATCTAACATGGTGTGAACGTATTTCGGGTGCTTTAGTAGCTCGGTACCCCGTTGACTCCTGGTGTACTTGTGTGTACTGTGAATGTGGACAAGGTCATACAACCATTTCTCTGTTTGTATAAATACATAAACTACTGGGTAGGTTGGTAACGGGCAATCCACTTTTATTCAAATCCACCAAGGATTGCCACTGTGCACATAATAATAGTTGTTATCGACAATGTCTGCCACATATATGCACAACCTGGTACTTTAGTAAAATACTAATTAAGATTTACCAGACAAGCTGGTTTGTAATACCGATGAATATACGATACTAGGTAATAATAATAGTATAAGTGATATTTTCAAATGTAGCAAGTAAACTGTCAAAGACAGTTTTCACAAAAAAAACCTTGCTGATGTTAGACAAAGTTACAGCATACAAACCCAAGGTGAAAATATACATATGTGCAGAAGGCACAAATATATATAAATATAGTACTAGTTAGAGTAGCTGATACTACATACAAAACTTAACATCATTTTGTATGGTGCAGAGACCTGGACTACCTATCGTAAACAGGAATTAAAATTAAACAGTTTCCACATATGCTGCTTACGTACTATCCTTGGCGTGAAATGGCAAGACAAAATTCCCAACCTGGAAATCCTACAACGCTGCAACTCATCTCCACTAAGCAGTATTCTGAAACAGACACTGCTACGTTAGCTTGCTAGTCCCTTTCACCGCCTTCGCAAACAAATCCTATATGGGGGTTAACTGGAGGCAAACGCCCAGTTGGCCGACTCAAATTGTGATACACATATGTTATAAAAAGAGACATGAAAGATTAGTGCATCGATCCTATGTACTGGCAAACAGTTATTGAAGAACGACCTACCTGGCGAACCAGTCTTACTGGAGGTTCTGCTTTAGATATCAAACCATGCCTACCTCACCAGGAGATCAAGCGTGCGAGGCGTCATGCTCGCAATCTACCGACATAATGCAGCAAACACAAGCATTGTCTCACGAGACAGAAGCTACTAATCGAGTTTTTACAATATGATGCACACAAAAGTGGGGGACAACCCCCCCATTTGGTACAACATTCAGATCTGTTCAGTATCTAGATATGTTGTCATATGATATGTTAATTTGAAAAGCGTGTCATCACAGTAGTGCAAATACATCGGGAGGGTGGGTGGGAATCAATTTGATAGCTCGCAAGAAATGTTGTTCGTGTGACACAGCGAAGAAAAGTGATTTGAAAACGTGGTCTACTCGCTATCTGCAAATTTTCCCAGCGTGCACCGCTGGCCAGTGATATGTTACGAAATATTCACATGTTCGGTTGGTGTGACTGGGTCAGCTTAATTAAGTGTCTTACCGATAAAGGGGGTGTATAGGGTGAACAGTGGAACAGTTTGTTCCTTTTGTTAAACACGCCTAGGTAATCTGCTAGGTTCTCGCTACCCAGCCCCCAAGAAAAGTTTTTTTCATCCTACAGGCCAAAAATTCATGTCTGTGTGATCGCACGTTCGCGTCACTGTTTCACTGCAACAGTGGGGACAGGTTCGCTTATGCCGCTTTCAAGATGTTCTGGCTTATGTTCTTCCATTGACTTCGGTCACGCCATCTCAGCCAGTATATATATCGCTGGTGCAGGGGCTTCGCGTGGCATGCGAAGCATATGTCCAAACAGACTCCACCGAGCTTTGATGACAGACAAGCTCAGTGGGTTGCATGCACATTTTCAGTACAGGGCGTTGTTTGATCAATAATGTTCTCATATGCTGAAATATCATTGACACGGATAGAAAACTTTGTTTGTTACACAACTTTTGCAACATTTATAAAATGTATCATTGTTTTCCTCAAGGACACATTGCAGATTATGACGAAATACCATCATATTCATTATTCGTGTTGTTCAATTGACCAACAAATTTGACCTGTATTGAGACAAGCGTTTTAAAAAGCACTTGTGCTTCTTTCAAGACGCAGGAGAAGTGTCACAAATGTAACACAATAACATGCCCGAAACCCAGAGAGTATATACTGAATAATATAAGAAACGCCAACGTATTATCTAGCGTTTTTGTCACGACACCATGAGCGTTGGTCAACGCAGCATGACGCAGCTATATGAGGTGTATATATTAAGTAAAAAATCTACGCATGATCCAGCTCAGTTAATCCAGAGAAGTGTCAAATATTTACCCAAAGAGCAAAAATAAATTTAAGAAAAAATGCATTCCTCTTAGAGTGGCTGAACCATTGAATAGTCTCCCAAACTCTGTAATACAAGCTAGATCAATTAACTCATTTAAAAACAAACTAGACAAATTCTGGTCTACCCAGGCAATAATATACGACTATGAATCTGCTTTAACAATAACTAATGGAACCGGAAATGATGATATAAAAATATTTGATTGTGAAGATCTGATCATGGAGGAATCAACTGGATCCTGCGATCAGAATCGTCATAAGGCATAAGGTAAGGTAAAACCGTTCAAAGTACGACTTCGCACGACACTCCTCGTGTCTGGAGAATCCGCTGATATAGGCAGTATAACAATTTTCATTGTATTGGCATTAGAATAAATGCGTTAGAATAAATGCATACTGACTATCACTGACACGATTGACAGTGGAATACGCAAATCCTCCTCGGCGACTGTACATAAAATAATACAATAGTAAATAAACACTTGGTCCCGCCCATTCTGAAACGTTCGTGCGAGATAACTCGACCGACCGACAATTTGACTCGGTGCTTTGTTTGTCGCCGCTGTCATGGCAACGTGGTTCGCTAAGCAGATCAGAAGTAGGCTCGTCCGTTGGCTCGGGAGTGGATTAGTACATATTGAACGGCATATCGACGAAGACGTGAAGTTGCTGTGTCACCGTCGACGAACCATGCAGTGGAGCTGTGCTCAGACTTGCGCGGCTGTTGTCTTCACGGCTTTGTTATCTCTGGTAGGAGGTGAGTGGCGTGTAATTGCAGTCGGCGAGTGAGTTACTGTCCTGACTATCAGTACGGCGGTTTTCTCGAAACGTGTTTAACAAGATTGATCAAGATTGCTATCCAAGGCAAAGGCCCAGATAGCAAGTGGACAAGGAAGCCACTAGCTTATCGGGAGCCCAATGTGTTTTAATTTACGTGTCACCCGCCCTCCTGAGATATGTGTCAACCTTGTTTTTAAACATATTCACGCTGCTAGCAGTTACACAATCTGTAGGTAATTTGTTCTATTCACTTAGTGTCCTTTGTGAGAACGAGTACTTCCCGATGTCCAATCGACATTGATCATTTACTAATGTGTCTTCATGTTCTTCATTTCCTATAGTCCTACTATCTTTCTTGAGTGAGGAAAAGAAATTCTATCAATATTTTCATACCCATTCAATGTCATAAAATGTTCTCTCTTAACCTCCTTGCCTCTAGGATTGATAGACCAACTTCTTTTAGGCGTTCTTCATAATAAGGTCTCTCAGTAGTGGAATCATTTTAGTTGCTCTCCTCTGTTTCATTCAAGCGTATCTATATTCTTCTTACGATATGGTCTCCAATCTTATACACAGTATTCTAAATGAGGCCTAAATATTGCTTTATACAGAGGTTTAATTAGCTTTGTGTCCTTGAATGTTATATTTCTCCTAATCAACCGAAGAATTTGATTATCATTTGAAGCTGCAAAACCACACTGCTCTGAATACGTCATATCAGCACTTATTGTTACTCCTAAGTCCTGTTTTGTTACGGTAGTACCTAGAACAGTGTCTCCCATTTTATTGTTTACATAACATTTCCCTTGTCCTGTTTGTAGACATTTACATTTCCCAACATTTAATAACATCTGCTTTTTTTCAGATTATTTAACTAATTTGTTTAGATCGCTTTTGTACATATTGTTNGTTTACATCAAATTTCCCCTGTCCTGTTTGTAGGCATTTACATTTCCCAAAATTTAATAACATCTGCTTTTTTCAGATTATTTAACTAATTTGTTTAGATCGTTTTTGTAGATATTGTTTATTTTATTACCACCATTATTAACCTTTCTAAACACTTTTTGTGAGCCGCAAATTGGATTCAGTACGTGTCTTGTTATAGAATCTTCCAAGTCATTGATAAGTATATATATATTAAGAATAATGAAGGTGGTAATCCCGATCCTTGTGGTACCCCACTCAAAACTGATTTCCAGTGTTGAACCTCTACAATTACTACACACTACTACAATACGCTATCTTCTGTCAGTCAGCCATTTTTCTATCCAGTCGATTATGCCATCCCCGATACCATGGGCTTTTAATTTAAGTAATAATCTTTGACGTGGCACTTTGTCGAAAGCTTTCTGAAAATCTAAGCAGAAACTATCAACTGGTGATCCCTCGTCTATAGACTTAGTGATTTCTTAAAAAAAACATATTTCTTAAGCATGGCCTCGCTTATATAAATCCATGTTGAGATGGATTTATAATGTACGCCTAATAAAGAATTCCACCATATGGTCTTTAATTAACCTTTCTAATAATCTACAAATCACTGATATTAACCTTACTCATCTGTAATTCTCTGATTTATTTATCGAACCCTTTTTAAATAATGGTATGATATTTGCTTCTTTCCCTTCAAAAAGAACCACTCCCTCTTTTAGTGACTAGTTGAACACTCTTGCAAGTGGTATACTAATTTTTTCTACTGTTTCCATTAGTAGATTGGAATTCCATCCACTCCAGGTGATTTATTATCCTCCATTGCCTTTATTTTCTTAGGTACCAGTTCTGGAGTTAAAATTAATTGCCCTAAATAGTCCGATTTAGCCTTCTGAAATTTAGCATCTGGAACTGGTGATGAACTAATACCCTCTCCGGTAAACAGTGAACTGAAGTATCAATTTAGGTCTTCCGCCATTAAAAAACCTTGAGATATTATATTTCCAGCACTGTCTTCTAGTGGTCCAACCTTGTCTCGTACGTTTTGTTTACTCCTGACATATGCATAATATCTCTTGCTGTATTTTTTTTTACGTTACATTTGCTTGTACGATATTTTTCAAGTAGCTTCTTTTGACAAGTGTGTCTTTCTAGACCGTTTTCCTTGTTTTTTCAAGGGAACAAATTGATCAATTATACTCCCAATTTCATATTTTAGAATATTCCAACTTTCAATTGCTGTCTTATTCCTCAGCACTGTATTCCAATCTAGCTTTGTTAAGTATTTTTTCATGTCTTTATATTTACTTATGTGGAAGTTTCTCCTGTATTTATTTTAATTTTCGCTTTCTGGTTTTATTTTGTCAATGTCATAATGTATGAGTATTGTTACCAAATGGTTCATGTACTTTTACATTGTGCACTAATTAATTTTGTTAAGACAAAACTATATCTAATACATTTTCTCTCATGGTTGGTTCTAGCACGTGTTGAGTAAGGGAGCTATCCTGTATTAAAAATAGAAACTGTTGTTCCTCACCCCCTGTACATTCTAGAGATTTCCATTGTATGTGTCCATGGTTAAAATCTTCCATTATGATACATTCCCCTTTACTAACTTCCTTAATAAAGTTTTATGTTTTGTGTAATCCTCTTTATTTATGTTTGAACTTTGGTAAACTAATCCAATAGTTAATGTTGAATTTCCTGTAACTATATTGCACCAAACAGCTTCATCGCAATCTGCTTCCCTTTCTAATTGTCTAATTTCGTAAGTCTGAATAGATTATTTATTATATAAAATAACTCCCCCTCCCAGTCTTCCTGTTTGATCTCTCCTAAACATTACGTATCCTGTCAGTCCTAATTCAGCATCTGCTATGTCTTTGTTGGCCCATGATTCGGTTATACCAATTATGTGAGGGTCAATATCTTCTACCATCATGTTTAATTCGTTTTTCTTATTTATTATGCTCATTGCATTTAAACACACGCATTTATAACCAGCTTCAAAAATGTTTTCCGGACATTTTGTTACTGGTTTGTGTGTACTAATGTCCTATTGTCCTGTGTGAGGCACCTCTAAGTAATGGTTCTGCGCTTCTAGTTTAAACAATGTTTGCTACCAAACATATTTTTGATGCTACCCATACCATTATCGACTGCTGCTGAGAGTTCATCCGCAAACACTTAAATGAACATGTCTGCCCTCCCAAAAAAGCATCCCCCAAATCCACAAATCCAACTTCCTCTTCCCTACATAGCTGCTGAATTAGCTTGTTAACTGCCAGCCTCCGGCAGTTTCGATAATAATTATCACCGCGTCCCATTACTGGTAAAATCCCTGACATGACTATGACTATGGAAATCTGTAAGATTGTAATTGCGAACTGTTGAGGAAACATTGGTCCACAGACAATGCCACTAGCAGAGAGTGCGTAACATAATAACAATAATAGTAATGAAAGTCTATAGCACCTACATCGCCGGGATCCTGAGTTTAGAGACGCAATAAAACATAATACTTAAGCATTGTCGTGAACAGGGACGCGCAAAAGTCATTATCAGAACGAGGGACAACCGAAGAGTTATGGTGGAAATGCAATTTGGAATAAATATTGAGTTTTTCGGAAGGTACCTATAATTTAACATGACTTCAAAGTGATGGGGTGTTAATTCCATACGCTAGGCGCAGCAACAAAATTAGTTTTAGGAACAATAAGTTGTTGTGAAATTGATATAATGCTGCGTAATGTTTCGCTGCAATCAATTATTTAATACCAAGGCTTCGTTATATGCATTGTCACTGATGGACAATAAAAAACGTACTGTCAATATTATAATAAAAACATTTTATTGATTGCCTAGATTACATTACATTGAATTTAGAAACATTGACCATGATAGTAACTTCAGGATATATCACCAGCAAACCAAAGGTGTTTTGAACATATTTCCGTTCTTCCCAGTCTATTTAATATGCACTCCCACACCATGTTCGACAAGACAATATTTACAGAATCTATCCATATCCATTTCCTTTTTTAATCTCTTTCCTTGTGCTGTGTTGGTCTGCCATCCTCGCGAACTGTTTGTGATTTTGCCATGTTATTTAATTCTGAGAATGTATCTGAGACATTTGTTTATGATTGTTTGGATTTTTCCGGTTTTTACGCTATATGTATCAGAGCCACAGAGAAACACGCTTTCCACATTAGCGTTGACAATTCGGATTTTGTTTCTTTCAGTGCTTTTGTTGTCTTCTTCAATCTTTTCGTTTAAGCTATACTTTCCATTGTTGCGTTTTTTTCACCTTCATGAGTTTTTGAGTATTTATTTTTAAGCCTGTTTTCTCTGTTTCCTTCAATTCATATATATGCTGTATTGGTGTTACAAACGTGGTTGGTATTCCATAAAGATGCGTCAGTATCCAGGTAACGCCTCTGTCTACACTATCAAAAGCTTTCTCGAAATCTATGAAATTAAAATAGAGAGGTGAAAATTGACTGTTCTATTATTATTCTCGATTTGGCAATATGGTCAGTGCATAACTTGACTTTCCGAACGCCAGCTTGTTTTTTAGGTAGCTTTACATCCAGTGTTCCTTTCAGTCTATCCAAAATTATGCCTGTGTCAACTTGGTACTGACAGGAGTGTAATTCCTCTCCAGCTCTTGCACATTCTCCATTGACAGTTTCACAAGGTAACCAGTTAGTTGGTACAGATAGTATATATGTTGTGGTTATTAGAATCTGGTGGTCTTGTGAAGCTTCAATCAACTAGTCAGCCTTTTCCAGAACACTAGGACGGAAGACTAGAAAAAGTGTGTTGAGGAAAAAATATCTTATTAACTTATTTATGTTTCGTCGCTATAGAAGTGTAGTCTGAAATAACATCGTAAGAGTGTCTTCGGATAGACTCAGCGGCCATGCACCGCCAAATCAATAATAATGACATATTTTTACACCGCCACAGTTCCCAGCGCGTTACACAGAAACTGCTTAAAATAGTGCAATATTAAAAATAAAATCAATAAATAAATTATTGGTAAATAAATACTTGTAAAACAATACTTGTATCATCATAAAGTAAAACATACATATAATATTTCGTTTTAAAATAAATAAGATGGGCATGTAGACGTCATTATGATCCACATGAAGGTTAATAAATAGCAGCATTCCATATATATGTACAATATAATATAATAAAATAAGTCAATAAATAAAGACCCACCTGTACATGATCTATGTTGCTACAGAACACGATTGTTATTGAGTTGTTACTGAGGTCGGTACATTTGCATGCAATCTGTCATTGTTTGTTCAGTATTGTGTCACCAATTATGCTCTCATGACATTGAACTGTCATTGACATGACTAAGGAGATGACAAGAAGAAAAATATTGCCCAACAAAAAAATTATTTGTGTGTCACGTGAACACAAACGCATACACGACATTTCCTGTATTGCATGTGGCTCGTGCTGTCAAGAAGGTAATCCATTGTTATATTTGCTCCAGGTAGGAAAATTAAATTACATGCTTATGTAATCGCTCTTAACACATGTTGACAGGATAATGAACTCATCGAAACACGTAATTTATGTGGTTGTAGATTACACGTCCATGATCTCTATGCAATCGTCCAACATGCGGAAATCGTAAGAAATGTTGTTAAATGTTATTCACGTAAATATTTCAAAATTTGGTTGTCTTGTCATTTTTTCTTGCGTGGTCCGCTACACTCCTTGTCTCCGCAAGTAATCGCCAGATGACAACATATGTGGACCATTTCTAAATTATGGAAGTGGTCCATATTATCAGCATGCTCATATTACCGAGCCTTCCCCTATACTGAACAATACAAGAAACACGAACATGTTAACAAGCGTTTTTGCCACGACACAATGAACATTTGTGAACGCAGCATGACGCAGCTGTACGATCCAGCTCAGTTGATCCAGAGAATTGTCAATACCAATCAAGCAATTACCATATCTCAAATTTTAACGATGTACTAATGTGTGGATCAGGCAAATGTCGTGCTATAAAAATCCATGCTACAGAAGATTCAAATCTTTGTAAATAAGTGCCTAAGGCAAATTCGAAGGATATGTGGCCAAAAGCAATTATTAATCAAGCATCATAGGAAAGAACATATGAAAAAAACAGTTCAACATCAAATTAGAATGAGGGAGTGGAGCCATACTACCAGAAAGCCACCACAAAACATTATAAGACAGGCGCTCACACCGAGCCTTCGGGGCAAAAGGATATGAGGAAGGCCAAGACGCCCCTGACGCAGACACGTGAAAGCAGAGATGGCAAAAGCAGGATGTAGGTGAAAACAACCGGAAACGCCCAAAACCGTGTCCGACAGTAAAATGTCGTTAATGGTCCTTCAGGGAGTGAAGCACATTAAATCAAGTAAGCAATAGCTAAATCATTTGCACTAACAATGAAACAGCAGTGGGCGCTATGGACAGCTATGTTTTCACAGAGAAGGCGTCGACAAAACAAATGAAACACTGGAAGAAAAGTGGACAGGCAGACGAATACCTGGTAATCAATAGCACTGTAAAGCCTTTATTGACAGGTACATATCAGACGGTTCAACGTACGGCTTCTGGAGAGTCCGCTGATATAGGCATTATAGAACTTTTACATTGTACTGGCATTAGTATAAATGCACATCGACTATCATTTGTTCTATCAACAGTGGAAGACGCAGTTCCTCCTCGTCGACTGTATTAATTATAAGAGTAAATAGATACTTGGTCCCGCCCATTCTGAAGTGTTCGTGCGAGACAACTTGGCCTATAATTTGACTCGGCGCTTTGTTTATCGCCGCAGTCATGGCAACGTCGCTCGCTAAGCAGATCAGCAGCAGGCTCGTCCGTTGGCGTCATGGGTGGATTATTACCGACTGAACGGCATACGTTCTACGGCGCCCACACATGCATGCCGCGTTCCCGGAATCACCAGTCTCGCTCAGAGATCGAAGACGTGAAGTCGCTGTGTCCCCGTCGACGAACCATGCAGTGGAGCTGTGCTCAGACTTGCGCGGCTGTTGCCTTCACCGCTTTGTTATCTCTGGTAGGAGGTGAGTGGCCAGTAATTGTTATCTCTGGCCGGAGGTGAGTTGCATGTAATTTCAGTCGGCACGAATGTCATCAGCCTGACAAGCAGTGCGGCGGTTTTCTCGACGCTCTTATTGAGATAATGATACATTGTTTGTTGGTGTAATTCGAGTGGCATGTTATGCCTATTATATAACGGCAAATTAACATTTCAACATACTTTTTCACTTCCTATATTTGTAAACATTCAGCTGGGGCCGATTTCACTAAACGGAGGAACTGATGAAGATTACGTACGTCAGAACAATCAGGGAAAACACGCAACGCGTTCCGGATAATCACGGGTCACTGCCAACGCGCGTGCTCGATCGCGTATAAAATGATTTTAAAGTTTTCATGTGTAAGGATATATTACGGTAAATGCTCTAGACCATTTCTAGACCATCCCGGTAGTTTCATTACCGTGATATATCCATCCACATGTCATACGGCTACCTCGTTCTGAGAATCCTATGTTAAAAATACGTTTGTAAACGTTGAGTCGTGCATTCTATCATGCATTTTATGTTTCTTCCTCTTCGTGATAAATAGTGTTTCATTTGTTTACCCATTAACTGATTATGTGTACTATCGGTTGAATAATACACGTGACATGTGTAACTAAATTGGTTCGTATCTAATATATTGCACATTTTCGTGAACCGCAACAACGTTTTGAAAACATCGTGTATGGAGTATATTTCGCTGCAATCGTTTACTCAGTAACAATGCTGCGTTTTATGCATTTTTACACAGGAAAAATTAACAAGTTACTTTCAGTGAACACAAATTGACAATATTTTATAATGAAGTACATTTTACTCTTTACTTGGAATCTACTTATATATCCATTGTAGAAGCATTAAACATAAAACAGGAACCAATAATTGTTCATGGTATTCACTTGAGGATGTACATTCTCCACACCAAGAGCCATTGAACAATTACATATAACATTCTGCCTAGATCATCTGATTTGCCAAAGTCAATGCGAATGAATAATGTAAAGGCATATCATTATGAAAATTACATTTATGTGTGACAACAGCTCTGAATTATGCTGTTTGTGAGGTCAAGTGTCGACGTGCTGGTGATTACGTGACAGTCGCGGTTATTGTGCATTTGCATACACGGTGTCGACCAATGACCATTTTAAATAAGTAATGGTGAATTAACCCGAGTACGACCTCTAGTGAATGAAAATGAATAGTTACCATGAATCGTCGAAGGTGCTACTTCGGATTGACTCAAATGTATAAGTCACGTTCAACGTGCCACGAATGTTTACGTTGTTGAAATTAAACCTAACAACCTAGGCAACAGCAATGACACAGTTAGGCTATGTGGGTAAACGGTCGTTTGGACATGGACATATAAGATACTAGTTTCTTCAAACCTGTTTTGAAGGTTTCTATCGGCACGTCAGCGCCGCGTTGTCTGGCCCCTTAATATTACAAGACTGTTGATTCCCGACGATGTTCCGAGTGATGTCACTGTTATTATTAAGAGTGTCTTTCTCAATAGTATTTTGCTATTAAGAGGATCTTTGGCAGTTGCGACAGCCAGTTTGTGCGAGCAGCTGGCTTTTACGCCAGCTTACGCTGCTTTCCATTCAGTTGTTCTGTGTAGTGGTCTCCATTCGGTTCTAGTCTTGGCGATCAGATGCAGCGGCTCCACGTCGGTCCTTATCTTCACCCGCATGCCGATGTGCTGCAGGTCGGCGTCAAGAGTGCCGAGGAAGCAGGTTCTGAGTCCGTAATTTTGGATAAAAAATGCGGGCATCGCTTCGTTTGCGGGCGCATCCGCGTCCGTGCGCAGAATGCGGCCGCAGAGATGCCGTCGTCTGTCATTTGTGCCGTGGAACATATCCATAAGATGTATGCGATGAACATAGCCGTGATAACCCGCGGTCGCCCAATAACAACACTGAAAATATTTATATTGTTGTTTCCTATTATACTTTTTGACCTAATCGAAACGTTCATCCCACGTGTCCACACAACCGCTGCACTAACCGGATTGAGCCGAGCGGAGCACACGTGCCTTGTATGACCTTTTGACTTAATCAAGACACCAACATTAATATAGCTGCCTCGTGATGCGTTGAAGAATGGCGAGTTCATTGTGTCGTGGTAAACCATATGTGGAACACAGTTAGGCTATCACGGACCATGTCAACATAAACAACTGTTTGACTGGGATGGAGCCATTGATATGAAAAATAACATGTATTAGATGCACACATGGGTCCGAGTACATTTTGTTCATGAGTACGAGTACTTTGGTGTTGGATGAGTACGAGTACATTACTAAAAGCTGGGTAAAAAGGTAAAGGTACGTTCTTATATAGCGCGGTATCCGGTCCATAGGACTGCTCAAAGCGCTTTACACTTCACCCCCTGGCAGACCTGTTCATTCCAAGGCCATCTCAACTTCTTTCGGAAGTATTCAGCCACGCTGCAATTGCTGCGCGAAGGCTATTCGTTCACATATCCACCACTGTCTGTATTGCCAGGTACTCATTTATACAGCTGCGTGAACTGTGGGGTGATCAAACTTGCCAAAGGTTCGAAGCGACCGCAGTGGGATTTGAAACCGGGTTCTCTCGATTGAGAGTCCGGCCTTCTAACCGGTATGCTATCGCGCCCCACTAACGTACGAGTACGAGTACATATTGTATGACATAGTACATTATTAGTAATAGCATATTTCCCGAGCACATTCCCTATGGAGTCAGGTGGTATAATAAAGTGGTTAAGTACTGTTGACATTATACTACATTTGTACTTCGGTTCTTGCAACAAGCAACACTAATCAACTCAGTCTGACATAGACATGTGGTATGATATGTGTAGGGGACACTAATTAACCCACCTTTGAGTCACCAACATACTCTGACACATTTACACTCACTTAAACCAGTCATTACCTAGGGTTACCATCTCAGACAAACCTAACCAATAAACTTCAAATATTTATGTAGTGATCTCAAATGAGTGAGTAATTGCTAAAACTGCTCAGTGTTAAGCAAGTTATAAAATAAAGCAATTAGCAGGAGATCTGTAGAATCAAACCGTTTCTCTTATATCTGGTCTCTCAGACCCTAGATGTAGTTTTGCTAGCACCTGACTGTTAATTGCATTGATCGTCTGACCACCTTCTGATTTGTAGACTATGTAGAGAGCCATGAACTGCTTACCACAAAACACTTACCAAGAACATGTCGTGCAACTGGATTCATAAATCAGACAAAGTAAATGTAGGTTTACTCTACACAATACACAATATGAGGCTTATTAATCAATGCTATAAAACAGTACATCAGGTGCATAATCTAACAATAATTATTTATTTATTATAATAAAAACATTTACCATTGATAAGTACTTTAACAAACTGCATTTATTGGTCTTGCCCAAGAATTGCCTATGTAATCAGTATAGTGAATCTACTAGTGAGAAGATTTGTCCAAACTAGAAAAAAGGGGTTGTGTACTAATTTAAATAAAGACTACTCTGCTTGAGTCACCATAGAAATAGACTCAGCTAGTTCTTAACATCGTTTCTTGAATGAGCAGCAAATGCATGTTAAGGCTAAGTGATGAATTGCCCCTTCACTATGGACTTTCTGGCTTAATTAAACAAACACAAGGATGATAACATAAACTGGTTGGTTACTAGCATAACTGTTTGCTTAAGGCTAAATGTGGGTTTCTGACTGGGAAAGGATGCTGCCTTTAGTGAAGCATTTAGTTCATTTTGTTATATCAATCATAAATAATGTATTTGAACATTTCAAATGCTCTATGGAAGTGCATAAATAAAAATATTTTCATTCTGTTACTTACAAATACTTGATAAAACTTTATTTAAAATAAAATCATAAATAATTATCACAGCATCATATTAAAAAAGTACTCAGATGACCCATAATTTCCATGAGTACGAGTATGAGCACTTAAAAAATGTACTCGAGTACACGAGTACATGAGTACCGATTACATCGGCCCCAGGTCTGGTTAGATGGATAAAGAAGGACCTAGATCAGAAAAACACCATATATTATGAAGAGAGACGCCTTTGTACCGCCTGAATAACGCGTGTCACACAATAGCTTACCTCGCCACGTGCTTAGCTGAAGCATAACTGAAGCCATTCTCTGTGTTTTCTTGCACTGTCTTCCGCAGCCACGCCCTACCACAAGGCGATACTCGGCAAGATACTTGGGGGAAACTTCACCTCGTTCGTGCGACCAGTACAGGATGACACACAGACGACACAGGTGTCAATGAGGCTGGCACTTTACCAGATACGAGACATGGTGGGTGGCAGGTTAACTTCACGTATTTCAGTCTTATTGTACCACCTGGTCAAGTTATTGCTTTATCTACTACAAACTTTGTTTAATACATGTCGTTGAGAGACCTTATGTAATATTTTAAGCATTCATTTCCCAGGACAAAATTGGATTTCATGGTTTCTGCAGTGACTGGCCTGTGATCATGTAGGTCAACCTAGAACTAGGATTGGATATATGATCTATAATCCATTCTGTTGTTTGGTCTGGTAATTGATACATGGCTAAAGGGGAGAAGGCTGAATGTGTAGAACCAGATTGATACGTCATTGTGGTAAAACATTAAAATGTTTGTTGTAGTTGGGACGTCATTTGATTTAGATTTATTTTCAGTGAACAGGTTAATATCCAGGACCATGAGTCGGGGAATGCATTCAACTTAACCACCGAATTGGTCAGTCTCGCCGGTGACTCACTTGGCCTCGATACCGCGTGACTAATTCATTCAGTGACCGGCCATTCAATGACGACTTTAATAATTTGGCCCATTTGTTATGTACTGTGTATAATTCAAAACGTTGAAGCCATTGTACAATGAATTGTTGTTATCGGTCCATAGTTGTGCCATGTAGATCTACAGCAGTACACAACTAGCAATACATGGATCAGTAGTTACAGACAACACAGCACACATGTGTCTGAATTTACGAGAACACTCTGGCAATATTTACCTTTTTGATACATTGGTGTGATTACTGTTTCTTTGTTCGCAGGACGAGAGAAATCAAAAGCTTATTGTCAACGTGTGGGTAAATCTGGTATGTGATCTATGTGTATTGTTCAAGTGCATGTGTTCATACGAACAAGTCGTCCGCAGTTCACACAACAACAAGGGAATTATAAATGTCACACGTGGCCGATTTCATTGAAGAGAAAACGATAGATATTCCACAAACATAAATCCCGTACAAAGGTTATCACCGCAGTTAGCAAAATAACTTGTATTCGTTATATTTTAAAGCGGGTTAACTGCGGTTTTTTTCATGCTGCAGTATATCGAAACATTGTATGTGTGTTAATAAACATCTTATACAAACATTGTATGTGTGTTAATAAACATCTTATACAGAAAGAAAGAATAATTTAAGGCCGGAATTTAAGATCGGATACTGCGAAGTTCGAGTAACTTTGCCATACCTTTACCTAACCGTAAATACCGTACAACAAATCGGTCTGTCGTGTTGCTTCCAGTATTGGCACGATGATTTCATCACGTGGGATCCTAACTCGTACGGCAACGTGACGACAATTCACGTTCCATCGTCCAGGATCTGGCGCCCAGATATTGCCCTCTACAACAGGTCAGCCACTTCCATTGCGGTGCATCAATGCATATGCAACAGTGAACTCTACACTAATTATCTATCTAGGTGATTTTACACGTTTTAAAAGATTACCATCCAAAGTTACAAACTCCAGATGACAAATGGACAAGGAAGCCATTGGCTTATAGACAGTCCAATATTTTTCCTATGACTAAGCTTGTTCGTGTCCAATTGTGTGTGTGTTCGTGTCCAATTGTGTGACAAGAGGCGTGTTCGTGTCCAATTGTGTGATAAGAGGTGAACATATTTGCTTTGGAGAAACTCGCATTGAATGGTGGTAATTAATTGAGTGGCATCTCATACATAACTTCTGAAAATTGTGGAGATATGTAAAATACTTGATTAGATAATCATATTTTGCTACATACACCATAATGACGTATTGTGGAGATATGTGAAATACTTTATTAGATAATTATATTTTGCTACATGCACCATAATGACGTATTGCGTCATTTTGTTCAGGTTTTCACTTTGCAATTAATTGTCATCGATGTTGACCACTACAGTGAACTAGATGTAACGGGGAAACACTTTCAAATAAAATATTTAATGACACTCTGGTCTCTCAGTTCTATATATATATATATATATAANATATATATCCTTCTTACGATATGGTCTCCACTCTTGTATACAGTATTCTAAATGATTCCTAACTATTGCTTTATACAGATGTGCAATTACCTCTTTTTCTTTATATGTTATGTAATAATCTGGCACGTTGTCGAACGCTTTCTGAAAATCTAAGTAGACATTATCTACTGGTGATCCTCGTCTATCCACTTAGTGACTAATTCCAGAAAAACAGTGTTCGACCCATCGTTTTTCTTTTCTTTCTCTAAGTGATAGGCCTCTCCAAACAGCTTCCAAAATCATCCGACAGTCTATTTGTAATTTGGAAAAGCGTGCGCATATAATTTCTATTTGCAGCTTCTTGAGCTTTTTCGGTTTCTTCAATGTATGCCCTTTTATCTTTTCGCGCCTTCTTCTTGACCTATTTTTCTTTGTTTTGCTAGTGCATTTTTAACTTGTCTCCTTGTATTTTTTTTAATGCCTTCAACAGTTTCATTTCTTTCTGGTTATACTGTATTCCTTAATTTTGAAAACACCATTTCTATCAATGTCTTCTTAATTATTCCATGTTAAAACAGTATTAGGTATCATGTTAGTCTCCATTTATCCAATGTCGTCAGATAACTTTTTATTAGGGCGTCTTTCGAATCTAAGGTATCTCAGTTTTGGAATCAGCTTAGTTGCTCTTCGTTGTTCTGTCTAGCTTATGTATATGTCCTTCTTACGATATGGCCTCCATGCTTGCATGCAATATTCCAAATGAGCTGCTACGAGTGCACTGGACAATTGTAGTAACAGTAGCACATAAACTCGCGTAATGCCAAGACCCTGATTCCGACACAATTGTTGCAGTGTCGACGAAGATAGGCCATCGACAGAGTTGCTAAGTGATACCGCGGCCGTCGTCTCGTCGAAGGGAGACGTCGCCTGGTCAATGCCTGTGATCCTCAAGAGCGCATGTCGTGTCAATGTAGCAAACTACCCGTTCGACATCCAGCTTTGTCCGCTTAAGTTCGGCTCGTGGACATACAACGGCTTCGAGTTAAACCTGACTAACTTCGCTGATACAGCCATTCTAACCAACTTCGAAGGCAACGGAGAGTGGCACCTGGTGGGCGCGCCATGTGAACGTCACGAGGTGGGCACGAATAGCTAACGAGCCATATAAACGGCAAATTATTTTTATGATTTCCAACTGACCCTTTTAGAGGCATACCTGATTATAACACAAACTGTTAAAACTACAAACGCATAAGGCAAATAAAACACAACGGCCTAGTATTATTGTTTTTCCGGACCTTCTCACGGACATATGCTGGAAACAATCTACAATACAAAATCAACAAGCTATGTATTCCATGTGTCGCAATTCACATTTGGTGAATGTGTAAGTAAGTGAACAATTATTTGTTCCTAGGTCATTTACAAGTGCTGTCCAGAGCCGTACCCAGACGTCACGTTCACCGTTTTGATAAAGCGACGACCGATGTTCTATCTCTTCCATCTACTCTTCCCGTGTGTGCTGCTCACAGCCATCGGGCTGATGACGTTCTGCTTGCCGCCAGAGAGCGGAGAGAAAGTCAGCCTTGCCGTCACAGTACTGCTCGCTATGACTGTCTTCATGCTTGTCATTATGGAGAACATCCCGCCCACCTCCGAGGTGATTCCACTGTTCGGTGAGTGCGCAATGATACCCGGGCGTCAGCTCTGATTAACTTTTCGTTAACTTTGAAATGACAATTCACGATCTTTAGTTTTGATTCCTGTGCAACTGATAGTGCCTTAAATGTTTCACTTACATGGAAGTCCGGAGTTCAACAGGCCACCGTCAGGCGGAAGAATGTTCAGAGTATCAGTAGATGAACATTGAACATGACGTTTCCAACTCGAATTTGACCACCCCTTGATTATCTGTCTTTATAAATCGTCCACGTGTGTGCAACGCTGACAGTGTTTGTCTCTAATTTCAGGGCAATTCCTCGGTGTAACGATACTTGTCCTAGCGATGACGACGATGACAACCGTGTTAGTGATGAACGCTCATTTCCGTGGCTTGCGTGGCCATCGACCGCCAGCTTGGGTCAGGAAACTCTTCCTCGACTGGTTAGCCAGATTCGTCTGCATGCGCAAGGTGACGTCAACTTCCCACCTTTTCTATAAACAGTGTTCCAATGTTTCCTACAATTTCCCGAGCCGGCGACCAATAACGTGATGTTTTTCAATCATGCATTTAACGAGAACATTTTATTTCGCTTTCCTCTATCTATTCAGCTACGTCCGTATGCTATTCGACGACTGCGACTGTGTGAATTCAAAGTTAACGACCGTCAGATTGATTCTCGCGAAACTGCAACGGAGGAAAGTGACGGGTAATGCCAAGCGTACATTGCTAAACATATGTTGCGAGTTTATTTGACTTAACACGGGTCAGTCGTGCAATGTACATTGGTTCGCAACTCAACAAAACTCGAATCGCGTGTGGATTTTATCGGCGCAACAGTTGTTGAATAGATTCGAAAATTTAATTGCGGCAACACTTATTGCATAGTGTGCACCGGTATATGACGCGGCGTCACGCAGAGTCGGGTATTGTACGCTGACTCGCAACTCAACAAAATTCAGTCACGGAAACGACAATGNGTGTGCGTGTGCGTGTGCGTGTGCGTGTGCGTGTGCGTGGGCGTGGGCGTGGGCGTGGGCGTGTGCGTGTGCGTGTGCGTGAGTGTATTACGTAATTAAATTGATCCATGCCTGTCTTTGTTTCTAGATGGCCTATGCCTCTTACGATGTGACACTTGACGAGGTCCTTCCTGTAAGCAACGCCCCGCACGGCACGGAACCGGAACTGGCGGTCGTGGAAAATGGCAAAAAGCACTCGCTGACATCACGCACCAGTTCGTCGGTGGCAGTTCTTGCGAACACGTCACCGAGTCACATTAGCACTGCCTGGACGACAGACAACGGGGATCATAGTCGCTGTGACACGAATCCCAAAGTTCCGACAGATCAGAAACAGCAGGCCACGCGACACGGCAACGCGTACTCCCAGACGCCACGCGCCAGATCGTCTGTAGACGTTCTTGGGTGCACGGCAGACGACGGTGATCGTAGCCGCTGTAACACTCCCTCCATGGACCCAAAAGATCCAGCTACGCGAGAGATTACTGACCTGCTAACGGAGCAGCGAGCACATTCGTCGCAGAAGACCGGAAAGGTTGAAAACGACGTCCAGTCAGACCAAGGGGTGGTGGAATGGCAGACGGTAGCCGTGGTGGCGGACCGCGTTATGCTGGTTGTGTTCACACTGCTTGTTCTTATCGCATACTCAGCCTTATTCGGCAGTGTACCCACATAACAATAGACAAACTGTCATATCATTAGCATATCTTCCCCTATACCAGAAGACAATAAATGAATGGAACTGCTAGCAGCGTGAATATGTTTAAAAACAAGTTGGACACATATCTCAGGACGGCGGGTTACAAGTAGACGAACACTGATGGACCTCGATAAGCCAATGGCTTCCTTGTCCACTTGCCATCTGGGCCTTTGGCTTGGATGGCAACTCTTGTTAAATCTTGTAGCAACACCGTGGTGATACATGGTGATACATGTTGAAACATTGTGATACACGGTGATACATGGTGATGCATGGTGATGCATGGTGATACATGGTGATACATGGTGATACATGGTGATACATGGGGATACACGGTGATACATGGTGATACATGGTGATGCATGGTGATACATAGTGATACATAGTGATACAATTTTATTAGTATCAGTTGTATATTTTCGGCTCAGCAATTATTTTAAACATCAAACATTAACGCAAAGTCTATAATAATAATAATTTTCAATTACGTAGTATTGTATATCGATATTGGTTTGAGTGCCTATTGTCCGGTTTACTTCGCTTCGAGGCTCGTAGCCCATTGGATTGCTGCAAATGGCGTTTGTTCGAGTATTTATCGCATTTAAGTAGTGCTATTAACAATGTCGTTATTATGCATTGGTCTGCCATTTCATTCTAGTCTAGTCGCTATGGAAACAACAGTTAGCTAAATTATTTACCAGGCTGTTGACAACAGCTACACTTTCACCTTTCCCAGTGGTGCTAGATGAAGTGCAAATGTCATTCATACATGGATACACGAGGACCCACATAAATCGATGCATGAAACAGGCTTAGGTTCAAATGTGAGTCAGCGTAGTTAAATGCAAATTCAAATGTTTGAAATGATTCAAATGAAAATGCACCCATATATTATAGCATTTAAATATATTTATTTAGTAAGAAATACTTGGGCTTTACTGTCGGTAGAAGAAACTTAGCGCTTAGTGGGAATAAAGACAACAGTGACAAAATTACTCAAATGAAATCCAAACAATAGTTACCATATAAGGTTGACAAATGTTGACATTGACAAAATAGTGTTAAGTGTATGGTGTCATATGGTATATGATAATTATGGACACTACGATGACATTTGGCAGGCTTAGTTTTAGCATTACTGTCTGCTTGAGAATTATCAATTTCTGGGTGAGAATAATCCAAGCACAGCAATCCAAATTATTAAATGTAACGTATCATTGCTAAGATGATTACGTGATAAATATTGTTTTAAATCGAGATAGATTGTGAATACCAAAACATATTTGTGATAAGTGTGGTCATGGATTTTAAAAGGCTGCCCGAACTTCACTGATTGCATTTCACAGATAAGCTTAGCACAGGTGAGCACAGAAACACTACCAACTGGGGTGGGCTGGTCACTCAGGCAGGAATTGAAGGGCCTAATATGTTCATTGGTAGGGAGATAAGTTGACTGCTAATCATGGTTTCTGCAAATCTGTCTAAAGTAAACATTTGGGACTGGCAACTTGCAGCCAGGTGAGAAATTTGCATCTAAGGAATGTTTTAATTCGAGTGCAAATGTTTTTTAATCAAGTGCAAATGCAAATGTTTTTTTTATTAAAAGCAAATGCAAATGGTTTTACTCAAATGCAAATGCAAATGTTTTCTAATCAAGTGCAAATGTTTTTTTGAGCCAATTGAGAAATTTGCATTTAAGGCATACATTTTTTTTATTCAAATACAAATGATTTTTAATCAAGTGCAAATGCAAATGTTTTTTAATCAAGTGCAAATGTTTTTTGAGCCAAGTGAGAAATTTGCATTTAAGTCATCAAATGTTTTGATTCAAATGCAAATGTTTTTTTAATCAAGTGCAAATGCAAATGTTTTTTAATCAAATGCAAATCAAATGCAAATGTTTTTGATTTAAATGTAAATGCAAATGTTTTGATTCCATTACAAATGCAAACACAAATGCGGAGCAGGAAACGACACTATTAAAATGCAAATGCGACATTTTCAAATGCAAATGCATTCCCATTGGCATTTTAACCCAAACCTGGTACGAAACCTTAATTATTACTCTATCAAGTCACAGTGGATGCATCATAGTGTACATCATAGTGTACATCACAGTGTACATCATAGTGTACATCATAGTGTACATCACAGCGTACATCACAGTGTACGTCACACTGTACATCACAATGTACATCATATTGTACATCACAGTGTATATCACATTGCACATCATAGTGTACATCACAGTGTACATCATAGTGTACACAGGTCGCTGAATGACACCATATAACGTCACATGTTATATACAAGAGCCTAGGTTAATCTCTGTATGACACTTTAATAATAACGTCACTGTGAATGCAATAGAACCGAGATCAATCGCTGTATGTGACTTTAATTAATGCTAATTACACTTATATATTTTGTTTCATATAACGTTAGATCCAATATTGTTCTTGGCGCTTCTCAGCATATTAATAATAATAATAAGAATAATAATAATAATAATATATATATATATATATATAT
>SDWI01000993.1:138807-152902 GCA_009193005.1 Lamellibrachia luymesi | reverse complement strand
TATATATATATATATATATATATATATAATGTAAGATATGAATTTGCAATGATTTAGTGTCCCCTGGTAAACATAGTACAATGTTTTATTTTTACGATATTGTTCAATTTGAATGTTTTTAAACATTGAATAATCAACCATTGTCGGTTAATATATACATTTCGAATGTATTTATTAAGGTTATAATTTAAGTAGACTTTAGATTTGTATTACATGTAAAGAAATATGTTAAATATATGTCACTCTCAGTCCCATGCGTATATATAGTCTACCAGTCTGTGATACTCTTCAGTGAACATTACATGTTACATTAACATTACATAATGCCCATTGCTAGGACTACCGCCTAGCCTGGCTCAACAATAGCTATAAAAAACATGTTCATAAGATAGTGGCTATCACTATGACTGTAGTATAAACCTAAAATAAATGTATAGTATTCACATTGTCACAACGATCAACCATTGTAGGTTAATACATTCGAATGTATTTATTAAGGTTATAATTTAAATAAACTTTAGATTTGCATTACAGGTAAAGAAATATGTTAAATATCTGTCACTCTCTATCTACATATTCCATATAGGAATTGTCCAACAATACGGTGGCGCCACAGATTAGACAACATGTGATATTAAGTTTTTAGTCGCTAGGCGTCACCGCTAATATTATTAACATTTATTTAGCATATATGTTGCAATTAGCCAACGACCACCTGCATCAGACGGCAGGTTTTCGGTTATTGGGATCTACTGTATAACGTGCCGTGACCACATTTTGACGTTACACGTTTAGTCACCATTTAATTAAATGATTTGGATCACAAAAGCATAAGACTAATAATGCATGTCTTTTTCCCATCCTGCAAATGTGTCCAGCTGTTCGGCGATGACGTAGAATACTGATGAGTGTGGTACATTAAATAAAAGGTGTCATTTTGTTCTGCCATCGAGTACCTAGGATTGTTCTGTTGGGTCGCATGTAAAACGTGCCTAGTCTCCTCTCTTGCAGGGTTGTGTCGGCCAGGTGTCACTGTGCGCTGTGGTCGCAACTTTCGCATACTCTATATTTGGTGCGAGCATTGAAGTATTTGTCTGAACAGACACGCTCAGAACAGAAAGACGCCCGAACAACGAGGAAGCGATTCCCAGGTGAATATCCAGTTCGCTGTCCAGAAAATAGTTCGCTGTGTTAGTGGATGTGATATGGTGGAAGTGGTCAATACTTTCCAGTGGGGTTCACCTACTTCCAGACTAGTCTGGTCTGCCTCTTGGCACAATATTGCTGTTTTCAAATCCACTGCAGGGCTTGGCGACCTTGTCTAGCATAGTCTTACGCAGTGTTTGAAGGCACAGAAAGCCGCAGTATATGCAGATATAACCTTTTTAATACAGTGGACTACGCTTACCATCAGCCGTTTAGTAGCATCAATATGTCTCTGACGAAATCACTCCCGCTCAACACTGCCGCCGGTTAGTAGAATCAAACACAATGTTCTACTATTTGATATAATTACCCCTCAAAAATGTGTGTATTCGTTCCGAATATTTGGCCGCTTCGCACGGCTGTTTGTGTTCATTAGTGGTGTGTTCTGTTTGTGTTCACTTGTGGCTGATACGGGTAGGCGACTAGATATGTGTTCTTTAGTTATTGTACCCAGTGTTCTTGTTGGCTCCTCGATGTATTGCGTTTCACATTCTTGACAAATCAATGTCACATACTTTCCCATAGTTGGCCGCTTTGCTGAGTTGTCGTGTGGGTGTACCAACCGTGATCTCAGTGTATTCATTGGTTTGTGGTATACTGGTGTGTCATGATAGGACTTGAATATCCTCGGCGAAGGCCGTGTGAAGCGACAAACACTGACGCCACGTCAAGCAGTCTACACAATCGAAATAGCAAAGACAGGAACGTGGTCGCTTATGTCGGTAATAAGGAAGCCACTGCCTCGTGATAATATTATTAACATAATTATAAGATATTAAAAATCCACGTTGGCTTAATAATTTCGAATGAAATCGTAAAGTTTATGAAGCGACGTGAGGCCCCATTCCAACAGTCGCTGCTCATGACGCCGTACAAAATGTTCTAGAAAACATATGTGTCTTAAGATGTGTTTAAAAAACATATATTGTTAGTGTCGATATCGACAACCGTGGCAGCGTGTTCACAGTGTCGGGGCTGTCATACCAAACGACCGGTCACCCCAATTTCCCTGGTTCATGGGGCGCGAAGCAGACTGAAATCACTAGAGCGCAACGATCGAGTTGGCTGACACCGTGTGACACAATTGGTGGCATACGTCGGTGCACACTAGTGCCCTGCACAGGCCAGGCTTTGGGTCCAAGCCAGGCCCGTCCCGCAGGTTGCGGGCCGCGGGCCGCGGGTTGCGGGCCGGGTTTAAAGACATCGGGCTTGGGCCGGGCCTGGGCCTAGTGTGAGCGGGCCGGCCTGGGCCTGGACATAATAAAAATATTCATACAAAACCCAGATTATTAATTTTATTATTAATAAAAACTGATTATAAATTGTAATCCCGGTTAATGAATGCTTAGAATTATTTCTTTAGTATTATAATTTTATAGTTGCAAATTTAGACCTTGCATGGAATTATAAATGACACTAGTGCTTTATACATTGGAATGCAGTTTAACCTCTTTTCAACGATGGGACTTCCTATGGTATCCTTTTAATAATGTGCATTCTTTTAATAGAGACATTTCATATAAAATATATGCATAGTCGCATGCCCATATCTTTGTATTGTAATTCTTTAAACGTGTACTGGCTTTCCAAGACACTGTGACTGTAGTAGTGGCACTTGTTTCACTGACTTCATCACATTTAATGCATGTTTCCCATCATTCTTCTTCAGCTCAAACTTAACTTCCTATCCCTTAATCCGTGATGTCTAGACTCTGTAGACCGCATATTTTTGGCATGGATGTACCCTGTTGCATAGATCTAATGACCCCATACCAGACCACTTAAGTTCACCTGGCTGGAAGCAGCCAGCCACAAATATTTATTTTAGACATATTTGCAGAGGCAATCAAGCCATGATTAACCATCAGCTTAATCACCCTTTGACCAAACCAGTGGACATTATATTGTCTAGGTCTTCCCTCCAAACATTGCCCGCCTGAATGACCAGCCAACTGGCCACTGCCCACTGCCCAGTAGTGTCAGTACCCAGTACCCACCCCAGTTGGTAATTGGTATTTTTCAATTGTGTGAACTAGTGACTACTATTTAGTATCTACAATTTACCAAGTACTGATTCATTCACACTTGTACTAATTCACACATGTCTCAACCTGATCTGTCTCAGGCTAATGACTGCAGGCCTGCTGGAAATGCCACTGGGTGTCAGTGCCAGTGGGTGACATATAGTAGTAGCTAGTACTAGCTACTAGCTAGACACTACTAAACAACAACTAACATTAGTATTTCAGTAGTAAACATTATACAATGTTCATATATTATTTGTTTTATTTATTAAAACAATAAGTCTGTTTTACAGTTTATTTGTGTTTCGTATTTCTTATAAAATTATAGTTTTATCTTATCTAAATTTAGCGGACCGCGGGCTTACCCGTCTTTGGCCCGCGGGTATGGGCCTGAAACTTGCGGGCCGGGCCGGGCCGGGCCTGGGCCAAACATTCACGGTCTGAGTCGGGCCTGGGCCTAAATTCTAATTTGCGGGCCCGGGTCGGGCCGGGCTTGAAAAATTGCTGCGGGCCTGGGCCGGGCCTGGACTCTAAGTGCTAATTGCGGGCCGGGCTTGGGCTCAAATTATAGGCCCGCGCAGGGCACTAGTGCACACCCGTTCACTACTCCAAAGTCTTAAACTCCACCTGTACTGCTATATACTCTAGTAGCAAGGTCTTAAACTCCACCTGTACTGCTATATACTCTAGTAGCAAAGTCTTAAACTCCACCTGCACTGCTATATACTCTAGTAACAAGGTCTTAAACTCCACCTGTACTGCTATATACTCTAGTAGCAAAGTCTTAAACTCCACCTGTACTGCTATATACTCTAGTAGCAAAGTCTTAAACTCCACCTGTACTGCTATATACTCTATATACTAATCATAATAATAATCCGACTAGTAAAATATGTGATATTTTCGTGCGTCGTTGGTTTTCATTTAAAGCTTGGAAAATCAACCACCGGTGTGTATTGCTGATCTTTTAATTAAAATGTACACAGTTATATTGATAAGCGCAACATCTCCACAGATGTATTCATCACTCAACTAAACGGTCGTCATGTCGCGCTGTAAATGTCACGAGAATGACAGCAAACGTTCACACGCAGCAGGGAACTTTATACCGGGGCATTTGCCAACCCATCATCCCATTCCCACTTTATCAATCTGCATCCCATTTATAGGGATTCTTTTTATCGGGGTATTAAAAACATTCCTACGGGGATTACAAAAGTATAAAAGAATAATATTTTCCAAATCGTAGACATTTACTAATGTCAAATGATGCATAACAGATGTTTTGCTTATTGGTGGCGTGCATTGGTATTTACAAACGTTTAATTAATTGGTGGGTCATTCTGACAAGAAAAAAATATAATTTTAGCGTGATGTTCTTACTGTTCTGATGTACTTTACTATGACGTGGAGGCGCAGCAGCATAGAGGTCGAACGCCAGACTGTCGATCGATGGTTCGAGTCCACTTCATGTCTGTAAAGGGAGTAAATGTGTAACTTGTCGTGAACTCGCCGTCTCTAGCACAGTGCGATAATGACCAAAAGTAGGATGTATGTACTCTATAAATCATGAAGAAAGAAAGAAAACACAGGCTAGTGTGGTCAGCGATTTCGCTTACGGTCCCTCGTTTGAATTCTACGGCCCCAAGTTCCCAAATGGTATAAGAATAAAATACAGACATGACATATCTACAGTCCAGTCCCTGAAATCTGCGGCCCCGATTCGGGGAACGACGACGACTGCTGCAACAACCTCAGCTCAAACACGTGAACTAATGAACTGGTTTTCAGTGGCGATCCAAAATAGCAGACATCTCGAGAGGAGATGGCACCACGTGGATGATGGTATTTAATTGCTCTTAAACCAGGTCTTTAAGCTGCAAACAATTGCAATGACTAAAACGGAGATATTGCCAACAGGACGCCACAATCTCCGGCCTCACAGAGTAGCTCGTTAGTGCCAATTGTGCTGTCTAGAAAGGATATGTTTACGGAACGTCCAATTAAGCATTGTTGCTATAATTAGTGTTGAACAAAGCACACCACTTGTAACGTAACTTCTAAAATGCGCCCCCGCTGACATGGAAGACTCTGTCTCGTCTACACACGAAGTCGAGCTGGTGCTGTGCTTGTTCAGTCTTAATTAAGTATCGTTTTCCTTGTATATGCGGTGTGCACAGTGGCAATTACGTCGAAATTTACCCTCCCAAATAAATTGGACGAATTGCCCATTTTCTACCTACATAGTAGTTGGGATATTCCACGCAAACTTAGAAAGGGTTGCTCGCCCCCGTTATTAACCAAATACACCGGGGATTCGTGGGTAATGGAACTGCTTAGGCACACGAACGTACACTTACAATTATGGGCGTTAATGCCGTCAGGAGATAGCAGAACATTCACGACATTTCAAAGTTGGTTTTGTGAATATTACTCCTATATCTAGAGTAGTTTGTCGTTTTGCTATATAGACAGTATGCTGTGATATTGGCAAAAGTGTAAGCTTGATTCTTTCTTAAAGAAAACATGATGTGACGACGATCTTGTAGACAACTCCGTTTGTACTACTGCAGAACTTACACCGAAAGTTACGCGACCTCAATATTGCGTTGGTGTAATTTAACAAAACATGTATGCGACAAACTTGCGTCTTAAATGTTTCGAGAGCAGCACTTTCGAATGTTTATTAAAGTTACACTGTTTGCCCGCTATCGTTTACGTAAAACTTGATAACATAATTTCAAAAACCAACCTGCAAGGCACGGTGGAAGGTAACAGTAGACGGGGGATCTACAAACGAAACACTGAATTGACATCACTGAGGCCCTGCTACGCACATTAGAATACTGACCAGGTTGACTATCCGTGGAAATGGCATCCCTGTAACGAACGGATGAAGTGCAGTTAAGTGAAGTCGGTGGAGAATACAGGCTCTGGGGGTTCAACGTCAGATCATTGAAGTTCACTGGCCTTTCCCACGACCACGCTCAAAATTGTCCAAATTAATTATTGGCGCGTGTAATTAGAATTATTTGCGGGGTAGGCTGGTAAGAACTTAATTGCACTTGATAAAATGCCCACATCGAAATAAATGGGTCTTTCTCTGTTACTATGTTATTACGTCTTTGTGGATACAACCGCCGCACTTCACCGACGACGTTTAGGAATCCTCGCACGAGGATCTTCTTTCAAAGTGGTGAAAGATTCCCATACCTGCACACCATTTCAAATATTCCTTGTCCCATTACACCATGTGCACGGAAAACATAACAATACGCGCCGTGCATGGGGGCGTTAAATATTAATCTACCTCTGCATTTCGACTAGTTTCGCTCTTGTCGATTCATACTTATCTCGCCCAAACATCGAACCTAGTTAGTTTCGACTATGGCATGCTTGCTGGTTTGTGCAAATGCATTATTACTTAGTTTACAAATTATTACATACATTTCTTCTTGGCATAACCGAATTTCACCGAAAAGGGGCAACCGTAGCTATGTGTGTCCTACCTCTACATACAATAGTGGTACGGTATCCACTATCAAGCAGATCTTGGGCCGAAGTACTCGGTACTCGTGTACTCGAGTACATTTTTTAAATACTCCTACTCGTAGAAATTATGATCAACTACTTGTACTCGTGTTCAATGTATTCACATTTTTCAATATGATATTGTGAAAATTATTTTATTTCTTATTTTACGAAATCATTAATAACTACAACAATAATTTCAAAAAGCATGGTAACAAATTGTATTAACTGAATATGAATCAAATTTTTAAAAAAAATTATGTTCTTGCATGCATCACAGCTGAGTTATATATGTTTTTTAATACTGGGTAATTAAAACACTTCTATTATGTAAATTCTATTGCAATAAACATGATATTAATTGAAATGTAATGACCCCTGATTTTTAATAATTATTATTTTTACTTTTAGTTGATGTGGTTTCATTTTTACTTGGTATTGATGAGTTTTCACAAATTCACAAAGTGGATAATTTTTCTGCACATTGAATGCACTGAAGCCACAAAGGCTTCGCTTCAAGAGGCAGCATATTTTGATTCTTTTCCTAGTCAGAAACACCTAGTTCATATCCATAGGTGTACTAGTTACCAGTCCAGGCCACAATCCTTGTGTTTGATTAATTAAGCCAGGAAGTTCAGTAAGCCCATAATGAAAGGGTCATTCATCAGCTAGCCATAAATTGCAATTGTTGCTCTCACAATTGACAGTGCTAAGTACTGCTAACTGAGTCTTCTTCTGAAGAAGTTTGGTGACTCAAATCAGACAGCTTGCAACAGTATTGTCTGGTGCCAATTTGTAGTGTAGTTAAAGTACAAAGGGGAAATTGAGCCCTGAACATTGGCAGGTGCTAATCCACCCTCTCAGCAAACATTAGTTGTGGACTTGTGGTCACTGCCAGCCACAACATGCCTAACAGTGTTCATTAATTCATATATCATATATATTTAATGGTTGTATTTCTTTATTTCTTGTCTCTCGTTATGTTGTGCTATAAAATGTATTTTGAAAAGTATTTTCAATTTAATAAATTTTAACCCATATTTGAATGCACACCCTGAACATTTGCATTTGAATGCGAATCGCACCTTTCAATGGAATGCAACCCCCAGTTTGGTCCCAAACATAAATAGTTTTTTTAAAAGTTTTCTTCATATAAAAGTCTGATCAACTGCCGTTGCATAGTTAACTCTTCCTGAATAATATAAATTCATTCACAATGTTTATTTTTAAAGTGCGTTATTATTACTATAGTTAATATAATACCATACAAGATGTACACATACTAGTACTCGTGGAAATGTACTCGTACTTGTATTCGTACTCAGCTTTGAACAATGTACTCATACTCGTAGCCATCACCAATGTATTCGTAGTCGTACTCAGCCATCACAAATGTACTTGTACTCGTACTCGTACTCAGTCATCACCAATGTACTCGTACTCGTACCCAGTCATCACCAATGTACTCGTACTCAGTCATCACCAATGTACTCGTACTCAGTCATCATCAATGTACTCGTACTCAGTCATCACCAATGTACTCGTACTCAGTCATCACCAATGTACTCGTACTCAGTCTTCACCAATGTACTTGTACTCAACCATCACCAATGTACTTATACTCAACCATCACCAGTGTACTTTTACTCAACTATCACCAATGTACTCGTACTCAGTCATCACCAATGTACTCGTACTCAGTCATCACCAATGTACTTGTACTCAACCATCACCAATGTACTTATACTCAACCATCACCAATGTACTTTTACTCAACTATCACCAATGTACTCGTACTCAGTCATCACCAATGTACTCGTACTCAACCATCACCAATGTACTCGTACTCAGCCATCACCAATGTACTCGTACTCAACCATCACCAATGTACTCGTACTTTACTCATGAAACGTATGCTATCAGTGCTACCAACGTATAAAGGTATACAGTCCTTTGGACTGCTCAAAGCACATTTTACTTCACCTTTGGCAGATTTGTTCAGTCCAACGCCACAATGACTTCTCTGGGAAGCATTGAGCCATGCTACAATAACTGCGCGAAGATTATTAAAACACATGTCCATCATTTATACATCTGAATGAATTGGAACAACGTGAAGTGAACGAAATTGCCCAAGAAACGACAGCAAGAGGATCCGAACCCGGCTTCTCTCGATGCCTGATAGACCGATGTTTTAACCACAACGCCGCCGCGCCCAACTTGGAACTATATCATAAGGTTATTCATACTTTCGAAAGTTACCCTCTCTAACAATCAAAGTCAATTCGATGATTTTAACAAATATACACACTCTTTTATTAAGCTGACTGCGCATATTACTTAAACTATTTGAACGCCAACGATCGTGATTCGCGATGGGCTACAAAAGCAACGTTGACAAAAAAGTCGAGGTTTCACCGGAAGCCGGTCTCCTGCGTGGGGACAGAGACGGCAGAGGATGGATAGACAACGTATAACGTGTCATACTGCAAGAAATATGCTGACAACCGCCGAAGTATATCGGCTTGCATTAACAGTCAAACAAGCAGTGCAGTTTTACATTGTAAAATATAATCAAACAATACTGCAGAAGTGAAATACATGCGCAACGAAGTAGACGAACTCCTACGTAATAAACGTACACCGGTGTATACTGGATGGAGCATATTTATCTTTCCAAACTTATCATGTTGTCAAGTTTTAAACTTATACATAGAAGGAGTTGGGTTCGTTAGGCTGACCAATGCCTAGCATGTGGCTAATTATTCAAAGTTTCTAACATTAGCGCACTCGCGCATGCTCTATTTGCTGTTGCTGACGCGGTGTCGTGGTATAAATACGGCTCGGACTGGCCCAATAAAGCACTCGATCGGCGGCGACCCTATCAAGGTAAGTGAAACGCGTTGTTAGTCAGCGTGAGAGTTGCGAGTGGTTGTTTGGTGTATGGAAGCATCAGCAACGATGAATTACTGCATGTTTGTCCGAAGATTAGAAAACTAAGTTTCTCAAACATAGCATTTGATTTTGACACATGCAACAATGCTACATTATATCAAACTGTCATTCTCTCTAGATGTTGCTCAAGCCAATCCTTGCGCTTGTTCTTCTGGCGACTGTCATCAGCGGCCGACGTTTGAATTTGAACGAGTTGCTGAAGAGAGTAACCGACGAAGTTAGCGACCCGGACGACGTACCACAGGTATGGTCAAACTACTTGTGATTGTTGTTAAACATATATATATATATATATATATATGTAACAACATNTATATATATATATATATATACCACAGGTATGGTCAAATTACTTGTGATTATTTTTACATACTTGTAAGTGTTATTGTTGATTATATTTTTGCTGTCATGGTACTTAAATTAAATATTTGATGATTAAGATCGGGTTCGCGTCGTCGTGAATGCAAACAAATTATTGACAATTATACTCTCTAAGTTTAAAACGAAGTGCTACGTTGTCCATCAGAGGAACCACAGGGTATTTCGGGTAGCCTATGTTGTCCAAGCACAAAAGTTAAATAACATTAGGAGAATTTAGTTTTTCCACATTACATCGTGTTATCATACATCATGGAGAACGAAATTAGTAATGCACAAAATTCTGTTTAGCTACGTTTTCCCATCTCTACTGCTCCAACGCAGCTCCTTAGTCGCCTGATTGGTGGCGTCGAGCCCGGGGCTGTCAGGCCGCTGGTTTTTTTTTTAATAAAAATATAAAATCATCCACTAAGAATTTCAGTTGAACGTGATACCTAAGATACCTGTGGTTTTGCTTCTTTTATTGTTTTAAAAGGCTTTACTGATCATTATGTATACACGCCAAGTGCGTGGCTTAGTATTGCTATTGACATCATTGCCCTTTGACTTTGAAGGAAGGGAGGCAGACTGCGAAGCCGATAGTGGCCATCTGAACATCTATCTGTCAATATCTGCAAACCTATCCTCTTAAGAAATGTGTTCCTTATCAGAGCACAACGCTCCTTGTAAAATATCCCAGTTTTCTTTCGCGCTGCAGACGAAGGTGCAGGAGCTTACTGGCCGAGCAATGACGGCCCACAACCCTGGTCGAGCCAGCGACAAAGTCGACGCAGCCAGAGCAATGACAATGGTGGCAAGAACTCTGGCTGCAACTTCGGGCAGTAACGTCGCTGAGCACCTTGAGGTTTTCGGAGAAATGAGGAACCTCATCGTCGACCTACACAACCAACACCGAGCGACCGTGATGCCGCCAGCCACGGACATGGAGACTATGGTAAGACCTCAAGTCGTCTCGGACAAACCCAACTGAAAAATATATATTAGTCATATCACCAGTAGTTATTAATCAATCATTATAATTAATGCTCCACTAAAGTAGGTACTGACATTTTTATATCACTTGTTAAATGATGTATTAATACGAATTAGGCTTGCATATAATTTGATTAATTATGTGACTGTTCCGCTTGAGCATCGGTTTGTGCACCATAACATATTCTATAATTATGGTCATTTTTGAAATTATTATGAAACTGTACGTATGTAGCGATGCAACAAAGGACTTAGATGAATAATTCGCTGAATAATTCTACGAATACTACTAACATATTTACATCTATCATCTGCGACGTCTTAGTTATGTATTTATGCCTTGCGTATTTGATGGCGGCAATTGAAGATAGCGTGCACACACCACTATGATGACTCAACTACGTTCCACGTTCCACGAAGGAATGGTTGTTAGCATGTTATACGAATGTATAAAGATAATGTGATGTAGTGTTTTGCATAAGAACTGCGTCGTGTGTGACACGTGGAGAGCTGAGTTTGGTTTTGTGTAGAAGTGGGACGACGATGTGGCCCAGTACTCATCGGATTGGGCGCAGTGCGGGGAACATTTCTTCCAGCATCGTGAAGGTGCCAACAGAATTAGGGGCTATGGCGAGAACCTTTACATCTCCATGAGCAGTGGAAAAGATCCGGTCAATATGAAAGACGAAATCGAGGTGAGTGCATCACAATGCTTAATTCATTATCGGACGTTGTCAACTTGGTAATAGTCATATATTTCAACGTCGTCATGCTCTTGACTCTTATGTAGATGTTATGTTAGCTGTCTTGGCTGCTCTGACAGAAATCGCTTCAGTTGCGGCAACTGTCACATTAGTCACTGCAGTTGTAGCGTCATTTGCCGTAGCTGTCGCGGTCGCTACAGTGGCAGCAGGGGTCGAATCTGTTGTAGTATTAGGACGGTCAGATGCGTAAGCAGTAGTGTCAGTTGCAAAACAAGTCTCGTCAGTTGCCGCACCAGTGGCTTCAGTTCTACACCAGTGGCATCAGTTCTACACCAGTGTTGTCAGTTCTACACCAGTGGCGTCAGTTCTACAGCAGTGACGTCAGTTGCAGCAGCAGTGGCTCCAGTTGCAAAGCATTTGACACAGTTGCAGTGGTTGTATCAGTTGTGCAGCATCAGCAACATCAGCTGCTACAGTAGCAATAACAGTAGCAACAGCAACAACATCAGCAGCAGCAAGAGCAGCAGCAGAAACAGCAGCAGCACCAGCGGTAGCAATCGCATCGTGTCAACTGCAACTTAAATACCAACCGTTGCAGAAGCGGTTGCAGTGGTCGTGTTAGCTGCAACATCTTCTGGAGGCGAGAAATCATCGTATTTATTTATCGTTAATATTATGCGCGTGATACAAAACACTGCGGTATATGTCATCAATAGTATGTCAAACACATGTGCGGATTTATTAAACAACTGCGACAATAATGCATATCCCTGTCCCTGTGTTTTCCTAGTATGGTCTGAATGCATGGTGGGAAGAGAAGGACGACTACGACTTTCGTTCGAACTCTTGCGAGGCTGGCAAGAAATGTGGTCACTACACGCAGGTGTGTGGCGTTACTATCAAAGTCAATGAGCATAGGTTATACATATAATTTACTAATTACCAATATAACTTTGTTATAGTCACGCGCTATCTGTCATATTACGATTTCATGTCACGTATGTGGGAAGTGCGATTAGTTAAATTATAAAATAAGATATATACATTGTACCTTTAAAATGTCCACAACATTATTTCACTTGCTCAAGTCAACATACATATTATATGAATATATCTACGATGGCGGAGTAACATACATTCCAGCTTAAGAACATAAACAACGCAGCCAAATATATCGAAATACGTGACAGAGATATCATCAAAGTGTTGACACAATGCAGATTAAACCCCTCCTGGTGGTGTAGAAGTTACGTTCGACGACGTACCCTAAATGGATGCTGCTAATTTAAGTCAATGGTTACATGAAACGAACCGCTGGTTTGAATTGAACAAAAGGTAGACCATAATTAATCCTCATGTTATCGTAGATTGTTTGACGTGTACCCATTTATATGTAATGACAACAACAATATTATAAACTTTGCTGCATTACAACATTTCCCTGTTTTTTTTTAAATCCATCCCTATTTTGTAATATTATTTCGTTGTAGAAAGATGAAGTTTATTTTATCAAATGTAGAAGATTTGTCTAGCTATTTCAAAAACATTGCATCGTTTAATATTGTAGAACGAAATTGCTGGTGACAAAATGCATAGTGCATATAAGTATGTGATTAAAAGTAGATAATAAATATAAATAATTTAATTCTTGTGCATGTAAAATATAGTGTTTTATATTAATATCACACGTTTCTTACGCCTACCGCACAACTTACATTTAATTTACGTGGCGACGCTGCAATAATGGATTCGTGACTTTTCATAATATCACAACGTAGCCCCGAATCATGTAACATTATTTCAAATATATAAAAATAACCGTAACCTAAACCCAAACACGGTGTTGATTACCTCTTGATTACACCAATTTAGACGTTGCATGTAGAAAGACACGCGCGATATTTATGTCAATCTTTGCATGACAGAGTATCATGTACTATGTGGCACTTGGTGCATTACAGATGGCTTGGGCGAAATCAAATAGGATTGGATGCGGCTACGCACTGAACTGTCCAATCGAAGGAGAACCCCAATACACAAGCTCATTCTACCTCGTGTGCAACTACAACCCTCCGTGAGTATGTTTGCAACAGTACGATGGACACGCCAGTGTTGTGAGTCTGTTTGTGGCTGTTTTTCTCCGAACTGAAACATAGTTCATAAACATGGTTCATAGGAAAGTGTAATTCAATGTGTAATAACGTGCTACCTGGTTTAGTATGCCCGGTCCAGATGGTATTAATACACGATGCATATTAACATTTCTTCTACCCCCTCTCTCAATACGTCTGCCTCTCTGTTTGTATATATATATTTCTCTCGCTC
>SDWI01000993.1:117408-127770 GCA_009193005.1 Lamellibrachia luymesi | reverse complement strand
TTTTTTTTTAATATTAAAATTTACACACATGTAAGTTGTGATATGTAGATTCATATGTAATTAAGTACCTGTCGCCATCCGCGTGACACACGATCGTCATCTTGGTTTTCAAAAAGGCCGCCTTGGAAATTACCCATAACCCATTTCAGCGTGATACTGATGTCTAGAACATTGTCAAGGGAAAGCAACCCATGTTTCCATTGGCATTATGCTGAGATGGCGGCCATATTGAAATTCGAAGTGGCAGATATGCAATGGTTTGGTGACTATTGCAATAATATTCCTTCCAATAGTATCATGGAAGCTGTATGCTTCATAATATCACGTAGTGGACTCTGCAGTGGTATTAGTAACAACGTAGAAATCGTTCATATGCGCCATGTTAAACCAAAGATCGTCACTGAATAAGATACCTCACTTTCGTTGATTACGCGATGGTGGCGGCGCCCCGTGGTTGGCGGCTATAATGGCCACAGCTCCATTCAAGTGCTACACACATAATTACAATACTAACGTTTATATATTAAACCGAATAAAAATAACCACAGCCTATGGTATATTATTGTATGACAAGCATTGTTTAAACATTGAACATAGTTACGCCTAGTGAATATCCAGGGAAGCAATCCCAAATCATATTTTGTCGGTGGCGTCATCGCTTAGAATTGGAGGCAGTTTATTAAAAATGGTGAATCCGGCTGTGATATCCTTTATTATGCTGCATTCCAATGCACTCATGTTTACCTTGAATAAGAGTTCGAGGCAAATAAATAGAGTTCACGACACAAGGTCAAGTTGTATTTTCGAGTCGCCAACTGCGGCTCCCATTCATCATTCGAGTTAGGCTCTCGTAACTTCGACTTGACCGGGGGTCGTGAACTCTATTTAAATGTCGTGAACTTGTATTCACAGTATATATGAGCGCACTGGAAGGCATAACTATTCATACAATTACCAGTTCGTTACTGTACCAGACGGGAAGGTAGCCTATATATACTGACGGGTGAAAGTCGTTTTAACCCTCCCCTCCAAAAAAAATCACATATGGCTCCACACTGCCAAAGAGATTGGCATGACAAGGTTAAATGATGGCATCAATCAAATAGTTCATTCTAGTAAGTGCTGTGTTATTTTAAACGATGAAACTGCAATGCGCTCAAAAATCAGCCCAACAGAGGAATCAAGAAACTGGCGACACAGATAATCCAAATATTGTCAATACGAGATCACAAACAAAGAGTTCACAGGGATGACAGACCAAGACAGCATCAGGCAAGATATTGAAAAAAAATGGACCTGGATAGGGCACCCCTTCCGAAAACCAATCACAAATGTGATGAGATGGAATCTAGACTGGAATCACCAAGGAAAAAAGAAAACCAGGCAGAACAGAAATAGTAGTCAGTAGCCAATAAAATAAAGAAGCATGGAACCACCTGGAAATAAATTCAGAAAGTTGCAAGTAATATAGTGCGTTGGAGAAGTGTAGTTTCGGGCCTATGCTCTAGCCTAGGAAATAGTCGCAGCAGCCCAGGAGCTGGCAATCAATCTGTATGTTTGTTCTGTGATCAAACATATGACAAAGACAACATTTGTATTACCACAACTGTTAAAATAGGTTATAGGTAAGAGGACGTGATACGGAACTGAGAAACTCTAAACTGCTAACAACATTAACAACTGGTGATATGATTGTTATTTACCCAATGTACCATTTGTGCTGCATTACCAGATTGCGAACTCGCGAGACGACAACACTGACCTAAAGGAAGGGAAAGATGGGAACTTCAGCAGATGGTTTGATATGTTGAGAATTGGTGGGCTATATTGAAGAGACTCGGCAGGATGAAGCTATCAGTCATGTTATCAAACTGTCTGAACATTATAAGGTATGCCCCCAGGCTGACAGAACAAGAGACACACGAAGCATATAGTGGAAGAGTGCATTCATTTAAATTAAAGGGAGATAGTTACGTTGTAGTCCAGATCTGAGACCACAGCAGCAATGGTTGTTAATACTTTAGAATGACAATGGAGGGTAAAACGTGTACTAGAACCTGTACTCGGGGGGTTCCGGGGGGTTAATGAACCCCCATTTTTAGTGAATCTTTTACTTAAACAAATTTAGAAATCATCCTGGAACTACCCGAACTTAGTAGTTATTAATTTAACTATACATTTTAACTATCATTTCTTCAGTTACAATTAACTGCTCTAATCTGATTACCACTCAAAGCAACAAATATCAGATGGCAAGTGGACAATGAAGCCAATGGTTTATCGAGAGCCCTTTTCAAATACGTGTAACCCGGCCTGCTGAGATGTGTGTATACGCCATTATCAAGAAAACTTATGATTGGGTATGACTAGAAATTGCACAACTATAACTAGCTAACACGGGTTTAATGCAGTGGTGCAGTGGTGTGCAAATATATCTTGTACACTTCAAAACATTCATGTCTGATTCGGCGTCAATTATGTACTGCTTAATTTAGTTGCATCCAAATATCCAATTATCCATTTGCGTGGGTTGTTACTAAAAGAACTTGTTTTTGAAATACACGAGCTTTTGTTCATACAGCATAGACAACTAACCACAAGTCAGACACGCGTGACGCTAACGAAACGACCCGAAATTAATAACAACCGAAAAGCGGCAACTTGTGCGGGAAACAACTAACTGACATTTCTACACGACACTCCCTTTTTCTTGCCAATATCATGTGTTGTCAATTTCACNCTTATTGTATATACCATAATTCCTTGTTGATACCATCGTGTTTGAACACAATTTCAGTGATCATGTAATTATTGTTGGTCAGGCACTATTTAAGAATACTCGACAGTGAGATGTGCTCCTACACACAACTGTAAGATATAGGTCATACGGCGATGCTCTGATTTCGTCCACGAGTCACCATGTCAAAACATTTATAAGTTTTATATACTCAGATAGTGTCGACAGTCCAGATCTTTATACATATCAGTATTGGAGCAGCGTGTACTGCCTGGCTGATAAGACTTATACATGTACGGAACAAAGAAGTGTATATTGTTGGGTTGATGCGACTTGTAGATTTTGTTTAAATAGAGAAGTGTGCAATAACTGGTTGAAACGACGTGCAAATGTGCTGTTAATAGTTTTGTGTACTGCCCGGTTGGTGTAACGTTTATATGTACCGAATAGAGAGGTATGCAGTGCCTGGTTGATATGGATAGCAGATGTATGGACAACCCGATGTCAAGAGACCATTTGTATGCATCGTGTTTGATTTTATTTTATAATAATGATTTTCTGAGTCAAATGTGCAAACTTACATAACAGTGTGTAGCGAAGTCCAGAACACGTCTATCTCGATCAGACCTGGTACACACACCCAGTGTCACCCACGTACACCATCTACCAGGGTGGGGTCATTTACCCACGTACCCACTCCACTAGGACTTTGTCCCACACCGAACTTTGTCCCACACCACGTAACGATGCATAAGAATAAGCCTTGGTCGACCAGGGCCGGGTCCCCCACCCACCAAACCAATTATATGTCACAATGAATGTCGTGACATTCTGTATAAATAACTAAAATAGCGTGTGTAGACGTATTTACAAAACACGCTACAATGATGTGTTGTGCGATACAGATCTGGCGATTCAAAGTGTTGTAATAGCCGCCGGTCATGTGGCGTTTCCCAAGCCCACGCTCCTCAATTAGTGTACAACTGTCAGCCCTTGCTAACATAATTGGACATACTAATTCGAGGTCGTATCCAATTATTTGCAGTTCAAGCTAGTATGCACGTCAACTATTCTGGTGGCATTTATTAAACTGCAGTCATTAAAATAAATATGAATATGATTGTTAGGCTGATCGGTTTTCTCTGAATACGGCTGCCGCGCTTGGCTGATCACGGTCACGGCCCGCTGCACGACGCTCGACGATTCTTTCAAAATGGCGAAACATTCACACGCCCGAAATTTGAAACGGCCTACGCACTTCGATGTCTTCGTTCGTGGTATCAACGACAACACGCGAGGTCGTTGTAATCACAAGTGTAGTTTGTACTAAATACACACCAGGCCGACTGAGCAACCGTCGGCAGTTGGACGAAATAGATGTGTACTTAGCATAACTGTTATCAAATTGTTGACAACCTATTAAATTCAGACGCCTTGGAAGCTGTTGAATATTGGTTTTTGATTGATTGATTGATAAGTTTTCACTCGGTAGCATACTTAGTTATACACTATTTTCGATGACCGAGCCATTCACGCATCATTTACATATCAAACATGCAACATATATTTACATTTATACATAATATAAAAAATAAAAAACATTAAATCATAACATACATAACATAAAGAGATAAAAACAGAGAATTGGGAGAGTGAAGTTGGTTACTTGTAAACATATGGGGGGCACCATGTACTATACATGTATCCATCAACAATATTGCCCCCCCCACCCAAGTTCCGACGCCTATTAAATAAATTTTCGTTCGGCCTTGAAAATTATTAAAGTGGCTATGTGTAACTGTCAGAAAACACGTACCCCAGTATGTGCTAGATGGAGCATAATTATATTTATGCTGTCTTATATAAAGGCGTCAACGTGCAAATGCATGAATAGAATGTCATATGACGTATAGGTCGCGACATTTTAGGGACCTGGATTCATCAGGTTGACACGTCACCTAGCCTGTCGTTAAGTATTCAACGTTTCTAAAACTAGCTATCTCGCGCATGTTCTGTTCGCCTCAAGTGACGCGGTGTCGTGGCATATATACGGCCCGGAGCGGCCCAAAGAACCATTCGTTCGGTCGTGTCCTCGACTCTCTCAAGGTAAGTGAAGCGTGTTTCTATTCGACGCGGTAGTTGCGACTGGCAAGTTTGACGTCAATTATTAGAAACACACTACTAATTATGGTTTACTAAATTATCATGACTGAATGTGTTATCTATGGATCTGTTAACTATTATGATAGGTATGTGATCGCCAAATGGATGTGCGGCAGATTTATCTCACGTTTGTTGTAAGATTATTATACTTAAAGAAAACGCACGTATTGTTCCCACGTAAATATTTGGTTAATCGAAGAACATTTCGAAAAAGTAAATCAGCGAAGTGAAACAATCACGTTATGATATGAAACACCTATTGATGGTAAATGTCTGGTCAACATTATTTCAAATGATCTTTCTCTGCAGATGTTGTTGAAGCCGTTCCTTGCGCTGGCTCTTCTGGCTACTGTCGTCAGCGGCCGACGTTTGAGTTTGAACGAGTTGCTGGAGAGAGCGCTCGACGAACTTGAAGACCCGCGTGGCGGACCACAGGTATTGTCATATTACTTAAGTCCTGATCATGCTTCCCATGTTCTCTACCTATTTCTCGATCCCTCACTCCCTCGCTCCCTCGACTCCTCGTTCCCTCGCTCCTCACTCTCTCGCTCTCTCTCTCTCTCTCTCTCTCTCTCTCTCTATCTCTCTCTCTCTCTCTCTCCCTCGCTCCTCACTCTCTCGCTCCCTCGCTCTCACGCTCCCATGTTCCCTTGCTCCTTACTTTCTCACTCCATCACTCCTTCGCTCCTCACTACCTCGCTCTCATGCTCCCACGCTCCCACCCTCCATCGCTCCATCGCTCATCACTCCCTCGCTTCCTCTCTCTCTCTCTCTCTCTCTCTCTCTCTCTCTCTCTCTCTCTCTCGCTCCCTCGCTCTATCGTCTCTTGCTCCATAATATCTCGCTCCCTCTCTTCCTCACTCCCTCGCTCCCTCGCTCCCTCGCTTCCTCGCTCCCTCGCTCCTCACTCTCTTACTCCCATCACTCCCCACTATCTCGCTCTTCACTCCCTCGGTCTCTCTCGTTCCTCGCTCTCGCTTCTCTTCCTCTTCACTCTCTCGCTCCATCGCTTACTCGCTCTCTTACTCCGCACTCTCTCACTCCCACGCTCCCTGGCTCCCTCACTCTTTCACTCCCTCACTCTCTCGCTCCCTCGCTTCCTTGCTCCCTCTCTCTCTCTCTCTATCTTTTCTCACTCTCTCGCTCTCTCGTTGCCTCGCTCTCTCGCTCCCTTGCTCTCCCTCTTTCCCTCGCTCCGTCGCTCATTCACTCTCTCACTCAATTGCTCCCTCACTCTCTCGCTCTCTCGCTCTCTCCCTCTCTCGCTCTCTCGCTCTCCTGCTCTCTCGCTCCATCACTCTCTCGCTCCGTCGCTCACTCACTCTCTCGTTCCCTTGCTCCCTCGCTCTCTCGCTCTCTCGCTCTCTTGCTCTCTCGCTCCATCACTCTCTCGCTCCATCGCTCACTCACGCTCTCTCTCTCCCTTGCTCCCTCACTATCTCCCTCACTTCCTCGCTCCCTCGCTCCCTCACTTCCTCGCTCCCTCGCTCCTCACTCTCTCGCTCTTCACTCCCTCACTCCCTCACTCTTTCACTCCCTCACTCTCTCGCTCCCTCGCTTCCTTGCTCCCTCTCTCTCTCTCTCTATCTTTTCTCACTCTCTCGCTCTCTCATTGCCTCGCTCTCTCGCTCCCTTGCTCTCTCTCTCCCTCGCTCCGTCGCTCACTCGCTCTCTCACTCCCTTGCTCCCTCACTCTCTCGCGCTCTCGCTCTCTCGCTCTCTCGCTCTCTCGCTCCATCACTCTCTCGCTCCGTCGCTCACTCACTCTCTCGTTCCCTTGCTCCCTCGCTCTCTCGCTCTCTCGCTCTCTTGTTCTCTCGCTCCATCACTCTCTCGCTCCGTCGCTCACTCACTCTCTCTCTCTCCCTTGCTCCCTCACTATCTCGCTCCCTTGTTCTTTCACTGTTTCGCTCTCTCGCTCCTCACTCTCTCGAGATAGCGATTTCATTTGCATTGTACTTCTCTCTTGCAAGGACTCATTTCCGTTTATTCCCCTTTTCTTTCTACTGCAGACGAAGGTCGAAGAAGTCACCGGCGGAGCTGCGACAGCAGAGGATCCAAATCAGAACAAAATTGTTGGCGATGAAGGAGATGAAGGCGATGACGACGACGATGGCCAGAATGAAGAACAAGCTGTACCACAGGTGGGGTGAATGTAACTTTATCTATGTGCTGCTGCTGCTTCCGATGTCGCATTGTTTTTGTTTTTTCTCGTATTATCCGCTATAGCTTAATATATTTCTATGCGTCGTTTTTCCTCATTATAAATGTCAGCCATAAGTTGTCATTTCTCCCTGTATATTCACTGTTGATTCTAAGTAGCATTGTTTGTTTGTTCGCTCTTATTGTAACAGTATCTTAACATTATTCTCTCTCTCTCTCTCTCTCTCTCTCTCTCTCTCTCTCTCTCTCTCTCTCTCTCTATTTTGTGGAAATGCAAAAAATTCCTCGTAAAAAACATATGCCGTGCTTTATTGTTCGCCGCAGACAAAGGTCCAAGAACTTATTGGCCGAGCAATGTCGGCTCAGGAGGACGACGCAGAGGACCAGGAGGACGATGCAGATGACGATGACGACAACGAAATATCAACAAGGGCTCTGGCAGCAGCGTCAGATGGTAGCGTTGTCGAGAACGTCGTAGTTTCAGGAACGTTGAAGAAACTCATCAGGAATCTACACAGAGAACTCCGAGCGACCGTGCTGCCGCCTGCCACGGATATGAAAAAGATGGTAAGACCTCGTGTCTCTCAGAAGCACCCAGTTGAGAAACGTTTTTAAATTTAAGTCATAGTTAATACGGTAATGAAATATTACACATAAATCACAGTTATGACTTAACTATGTTCCAAGCTCGACGAACGGACGGGTTTCCTTGTATTAATGTATAACGATGCAGTGTGACTGTGTGTTCCACGAGAAAGGCTTTGTGTGCGGAGTGAAGAGCTGTATTTGCTTTCGCTGTAGAAATGGAGCAAAGCCGTGGCTCAGTATGCTGCCAATTGGGCGCAGTGCGGAGAACATTTCTTCCAACATCGCCAAGATGAAAACAAAATTGAGAGCTATGGTGAGAATCTTTACATCTCCATGAGCAGTGGAACCGACCCTGTCGATCTGAAGGAAGCAATCAAGGTAGGTGAATCACAGTTTTACATAATTGTCAGACGTTTTAAACATTGTAGTAGTCATTCATTACGTCAACGTCGTCCCGCAGATGCCTCTTATGTAGATGTTGCGTCAGCCTCTTGTGTAGATGTTGCGTCAGCCTCTTGTGTAGATGTTGCGTCAGCCTCTTGTGTAGATGTTGCTTCAGCCTCTTGTGTAGATGTTGCGTCAGCCTCTTGTGAAGATGTTGCGTCAACATCTTGTGTAGATGTTGCTTCAACCTCTTGTGAAGGTTGCGTCAGCCTCTTGTGTAGATGTTGCGTCAGCCTCTTGTGCAGATGTTGCTTCAGCCTCTTATGTAGGTGTTGCGTCAGCCTCTTGTGTAGATGTTGCGTCAGCCTCTTGTGTAGATGTTGCGTCAGCCTCTTGTGTAGGTGTTGCGTCAGCCTCTTGTGTAGATGTTGCGTCAGCCTCTTATGTAGATGTTGCGTCAGCCTCTTATGTAGATGTTGCGTCAGACTCTTATGAAAATGTTGCGTCACCTGTCTTGCAATAATGGAAATCGCGTCAGTTACGGCAGCTGTCGCGTCAGTTGCAACTACTGTCGCCGCCATAGTCGTATCATTAGGAATGTCACTCCGGTTGCAACTACTGTCGCAGCCGTAGTCGTATCATTAGGACTGTCGCTCCGATTCCAGCTACTGTCGCAGCCGTAGTCGTATCATTAGAACTGTCGCTCCGGTTGCAGCTACTGTCGCAGCCGTAGTCGTATCATTAGGACTGTCGCTCCGGTTGCAACTACTGTTGCAGCCGTATCGTATCATAAGGACTGTCCCTCCGGTTGCAACTATTGTCGCAGCCGTAGTCGTATCATTAGGACTGTCGCTCCGGTTGCAACTATTGTCGCAGCCGTAGTCGTATCATTAGGACTTTCGCTCCGGTTGCAACTACTGTCGCAGCCGTATCGTATCATTAGGACTGTCGCTCCGGTTGCAACTACTGTTGCAGCCGTATCGTACCATTAGGACTGTCGCTCTGTCTGCAACTACTGTCGCAGCCGTATCGTGTCAATAGGATTGTTGCTCCGGTTGCAACTACTGTCGCAGCCGTAGTCGTATCATTAGGACTGTCGCTGGGTTGCAGCTACTGTCGCAGCCGTAGTCGTATCATTAGGACTGTCGCTCCGGTTGCAGCTACAGTCGCAGCCGTAGTCGTATCACTAGTACAGTCGCTCCGGTTCCAACTACTGTTGCAGCCGTATCGTATCATTAGGACTGTTGCTCCGGTTGCAGCTACTGTCGCAGTCGTAGTCGTATCATTAGGACTGTCGCTCCGGTTCCAACTACTGTCGCAACCGTAGTCATATCATGAGGACTGTCGCTGGGTTGCAGCTACTATCGCAGCTGTAGTCGTATCATTAGGACTGTTGCTCCGGTTGCAACTACTGTCGCAGCCGTAGTCGTATCATTAGGACTGTCGCTCCGGTTGCAGCTACTATCGCAGCCGTATCGTATCATTAGGACTGTCGCTCCGGTTGCAGATACTTTCGCAGCCGTAGTCTTATCATTAGGACTGTTGCTCCGGTTGCAGCAACTGTCGCAGCCTATCGTATCATTAGGACTGTCGCTCCGGTTGCAGCTAGGGTCGCCTCTGTTGTAGCATTAATAGCGTTAAATGAGTGCACGGTAGCGTCAATTGTAGCGTCAATGGTAGCGTCAATGGTAGCGTCAATGGCAACACCAATCTCGTCAGATGTAAGAACAGTAGCCTCAGTCGCAACAGATGTCGCCAAAATAGCACCAACAACCGCCTCAGTTTCACTACGCACTTCAGTTGCAGCAACGAAGGTGACTGCAGCTGCAACTGACGAAACCATATTTCACGCTAAGGTCCGTTTACACGAACGATTAGTTGTCCGATTAATCGGAGTGTTGCCCAACCAATTGGACGCATCGTTTCCTGTTGCTTTCAACTAATTGCATGTATGAAAGTGCCTTTAGTTGCAAGAATGTCTGGGGCGTTAACGGCGGAAAAATACACGTAGGAATTATTAATTAATATGACGCGCGTGCCTCAAAACAAATGCTACATCATACTATTTTAACAACCATATGTGCTAGATTGAGAATTAAATGTGAGATTGACATGACGCAGGTTTATTGTCCAAACATGTTCCATGAAACATAAAATCATCAAATGAATTCCAATTTAATTCAGCTATGTACTTCCTCCCAAAAAAAGTAAAAAGTGCCCTTTCCTTAGCTTAATAACTGTTCATTTTCACTAACCAATGCCAAAAATTAAACGACCAGAATCATTACACACACAAACATATATATATATATATATATAATTTGTGG